>PVLC010009732.1:22173-39528 GCA_004027655.1 Graphiurus murinus
TCCCAGCATTCGGGAGGCTGAGACCGGAGGATCCGGGTTCGCGGCCAGCCTCAGCTACCTAGTGAGGCACTCCGCAACTTAGTGAGACTCGGTTTCAAAATAAAGAATAAAAAATAGGGCTGGGGGCGTAGCTCGGAGGTAGAATGCCCCTGAGTTCAATCCCCGGTACCGCAAAAAAAAAAAAAAAAAAAAATCAAAGGGACCTTGTCCTCTATTGCCTTGTGTCTCAGAAGGCCCTTGACAAGTTCAAGAATACACAATAGACAGGCAAAGTGTTCCTTTTTGTACCAATTTGCAAAGTCCCTTTAAAATTTTGCTGGCATTGTAACTGCATTTTCTTAATGTATTCTGCGTGTGTGTGTGTGTGTGTGTGTGTGTGTGTGTGTGTGTGTGTATTCTCTCTATGTATAAATGAAATGTGAACGGTACACATTTCATTGTCTCTTTTTAAAAGACCTTGAGCTGGTGTTTTTTTCTAGTCAATTTTAACTAGTTTTAGTCTGTATTATAGTTTTTTTCTTTCCAAAGCTTCTACCCAGGTTGGTGTTAATTTGTGTCCATTTGCTCTGAACACAAATGGATCTTCAATCCTATTATTTTTCTACAGAGGAGCTTCCTGTTAACACAATTGAGCAGCATCAATTTGTACATGTACATGTATGTGTGCATGTGTGTGATTGTTTTAAAAAGCCACGTATTTTCAGTCTCCCAATGTTCACATGCCATTGCAAGTTATTACCATACATTATCACAAAACATTATTATCTTTTACAGGTAGAAGTGGGGATGCATTTGCTTCACTCAGTCACTAATTAAGTCACTTGTTTTCTGACATTCAAGTTTAGACGTATTGCTTCCATAAACACAGGTAAATGCTTTCTACATATATATGACCTTCATACTCTTTTATATTTTCAGTATATATATATTTTTTTCTCTTTTTAGGAGAGTGATGGGTGGGTACTTGGGATTAAACACAATAACATCCTACCTTTGAGCTACGCTCCTAGCCCTTTTGATTTTTTATTTTGAAACAGGGTCTTGTTAAGTTGCTGAGGGCCTCACTAAGTTGTTGAAGCTGGCCTTGAACCTGCAATCCTCCTTTCTTAGCCTCCCAAGCACTGGGATTACAGGCATGTGCCACTATATCTGGCCTAATACTCACTCTTATAATACCAACTAATTCCTGTAGATCACCATTGTCCCTTCTGTCATGACTCTTTCCCCTTCTAGTATGATTTTTGTGAAGCTGGCCCAATGGTTGCTACTGATAGTGCTGTGAGTTTCAGTTCAGTTTCTGTATTCGAGGAATTTTTTTTTCTTTTTCGGTCCTAGGGATTGATCCCAGGGGCATTCTACCTCTGAGCTATACCCCCAGCCCTATTTTATTTTTTATTTTGAAACAGGGTCTCACTAAGTTGTTGAGGGCCTCACTAAATTGCTGAGACTGGACATGAACCTGCAACCTTCCTGTCTCTGCCTCCCAAGTGCTGAGATTACAAGCTTGCACCACTACGCATGTTTATTTCTAACCAAAGCCCTTGACTAAATCCTGTTGATTTGATGCTCACACTCTTCCAGGACAGACCAGATCATAGGATGCCCTCATGCCTTTCTTAGATCTAACTCAGACATTTAATGTGGAAGGTTTCTCAGAAATACTCAAGTAGTGAGATCTAGAGAGTACTCGGCTCATACTCTTTCCCATTTCCTTCCTTCCTTCCTTCCTTCCTTCCTTCCTTCCTTCCTTCCTTCCTTCCTTTCTTCCTTCCTTCCTTTTTTTGGGTGGTACTGAGGATTGAACCCAGGGGCATCCTACCTCCAAGCTACACTCACAGCCCTATTTTTATTTATGTATTCATTTATTTATTTATTCTACTCCGAGCTATACCCCCAGCACTATTTTTTATTCTTTATTTTGAAACAGGGTCTCACTAAGTTGCAGAGGGCCTCAATAAGTAGTTGAGGCTGGCTGTGAATCTGTGATACTCAAGTCTCAGCCTCCCAAGTACTGAGATTACAAACGTGCGCCATCATGCCTAGTTCTCCTACATCCTTTTTAAACTAGTTAAAGTGCACCAAATTCAAGCTCCCTCTGGCATGTGGCTAACCACCTCCAATCCCAGGACAATCTTGTTTTTTAGCATCCCAGTTGGTCTTTCTCCTCTGAGCTCAGGAGATCTCTGGGAAGACAGAGCACTGGCATTCTTACACATGAGCTGGAGTTTGGTCACTCTCCCTTCTAGTTTGAGGTGGCATTTGCTCGTGATGTAAAAATTAAATGACATCACACACTGCATATATCTGCACTGGAGCATTTGGAGAACTGTCCCTTTAGATGCCAATCTCTCACAAAACTGTATGACTGGTATGACTGCTACAGTCAAATCTTTTTTCTTTCTTTTTTTTTTTATAGTGCTGGGGGTATTGAACCCAGGAGCATTCTACCTCCAAGTCACATCTTGTAGCCCCTATTTTATTTAATTAGTTAGTTAGTTAGTTAATTTATTTTATTTATTATGGTACTGGAGGTTGAACCCAGGGGCATTCTACCTCTGAGATACATCCCCCAGCCCTATTTCATTTCATTTCATTTATTTTATTTTTGTGGTACTGGAGATTGAATCCAGGGGTACTCTACCTCTGAGCTACATCCCTTGGCCCAATTTTAATTTTAATTTTTGTTTTGAAACAAGATCTCATTAGGTTGCTGCGAGTCTTGCTACTTGTGGAGGCTGTCGTGCACCACCACGCCTGGCTTATTTTTATTCTTGAAACAGTCTAGCTAAGTTACTGAGAGCCTCACTAAATTGCTGAGGCTGCCTTTGAATCTGCCATCCTCTAGTCTCGGCCTCCCAAGACCTTAAATATGTTTTTTGATTGTGTATGGAAGTAAAAATGATAATCTCTGTGGCCCCAACAGCTGCTGCTGCCAGGAGCCCACACTTCCTTATCCATGGGCACAGGTTTGCTTGGATTTGGATTTCAAGGGACCCAGAACCCATTGGTCTCCTTCGTTAATGACTTAGCCCCTCGTTTACCCACTGTTTGACCTCTGCCTTGTTTCATCATCGAGTGAAGTGAGCATGATGAGCAGCATCTTGTAGAAGTTAGAAGCACAGGCTTTGGCCTCCCAGAGGCCTGGATTAAAATGTGGACTCTGCCCCGGTACAGCCTGGACGACCTTGGGTCAATTATTTCTTGTCTCTGAATTTCAGTTTCTTCATCTGTTCCGTGGGCATGGTCACACTTATGTTCTAGGATAGTTACACAGATTAAATGAGAAAACACAGATTGAAGGGCCACAGTGGGTGGGCATTACACTGATAGAGCATGCCATGGTGGCCAAGGTGGATGCTAAGCCTGCCAGGACGCTGCTCAGAGGCTGAGAGGGCGTCACAGACCATTCCCCACAGTATAGACGTTCAGTAAAAAGCTATGTCTCAGCAGAGCCCTGCGGATGGGAGGGGGTGGTATTCCAAGCAGAGGGAACAGTGCACCCTGAAGCAGAGAAGGGCTAGAGACCAGGACTGAGGCTGGAGATAGAGACCTGGCAAGACCACCAGAGTCCATATACCATTGTTCAAAGACTAGTTAAGAGGCTGCTTTATTAATTCAAATGCAAAACCTTCATGCTTTGAATGGAACTGAGGCAATGAGGCTGTACAGTCCTTGGTGGATTTGAGAGAGCCTTAGGAGGTACCGCTGATGCGGCAGGTCTGGTCAGCATGGAGTCAACAAATACTGGTGGGGTACACCACCTGTTCTTGCAAGACCTTGACTGATCTGCTTCCTTCCCAACTCTGGGGTCAAGTGTCTAGCAAATCTCACCGGACCTGTGCATCCCCATCCATCCCTAGAGAACAGGTTGTAGGTTTGGGGTGGCCAGGGGCCATTCCTGTTTTAGAAAGGACAGGACATGAAAAATTAGAACAGTCACTGCTTGAGGATTTGGGAGTTGTTTACCTAGAGAGTGGATTCTTAGTGTTTGGATTCTTCTCCTTTCCCTGAAAGCCTGCTTTGTGACCAGCATGGTGCCTAAGGAGAGGTGAGTGAGGAAACGTCACTCACTCAACATCGCTACTGCCACACAATCAGTTGAATTAACTGAGCCAATGGAAGGGGGAAGGCCATGGTGGGAAAGACCCCAAGCCATGACCCCCAAATACCATCTCCTTCAAAGAGCCTTTTCTAGCCATGCTTTGTATTCGTTGATGTAAAATCTGTTTAAAATCCCTGATTCCATGCCAATGAATGGCAAGTAGAGGCAGAGACTGTTGTGAGGGAGGGCAGGGAGAATAGCCTAGAACAGGACGGTCTCAGGCTGAATTGCTCAGGTGTGTGAGGAAATTAGAGCCTCCCCTTCACAGTTCTGAGAGTGGTAAAGAGCTTGGCATTACTTTGAAGTTACTTTTTGGTTGTCAGCATACATGCCTTTCTGAAGCCAGACCATGTAGGTCACTATTTTAATAGGCCTTGTATCAACAACAGCCCAAATAACTGACATGGATTACCTGTACCTGTGTGTTATGTGCAAGGCCCCTAACCAGGCAGAGAACTCTATCTCATTTATTCCCCACGATGATGCGCTCAGGTAATTAGGACAGCTGTTCCCATTTTGCAGATTAGGAAGTTGAGGCCCAGAAAGTCCATGTAACTTACAGCATGGTTTATTGCTTGAGGAAAGTTTCATGTTTGATTGCAGAAATATAATGTTAATTAGGTATGTAAATATCTATAATGTTAATTAGGTATATATACTGCTTAAAATTTAAGTTGGGCATGATGGTACACACTTGTAATCTCAGTATTTGAGAGGCTGAGAATCGCAAGTTCAAGGCAAGTTTCAGTAACTTATTGAGACCCTGTTTAAAAGTAAAAAATGTATATAAAAATAAAAATGGTTAAGGTGCAGCCTGGAGGTAGAATGCCCTTGGTTTAAATCCCCAGTACCAAGATGAATAAATAAATAAAATTTATTTTAAAGCAACTACATTGTGGCCTATGTGTTCTTGGAGATCTTCACGAGGAGGGGACCTGCTGGCTTGTCCAGTTTGGCCTCTGAGGGCCCTTTCAGAACTTACAGCCCCTTGGAGGGGATCCTGGAGCCCATAGCACAGGGATTAATGACACCCAGAATCCACCCCAAGACAGGCCTCGGGTTGGACATGTGCACTCCACTCTGAGCTCCCGGAAGTGAGCAGCTAGAGAAAGATGCTCCGGGCCTGCAGACTGCCTGACTCCACCAGCCCGGAGCCCGGAGCCCTGAGCCCTGAGCCCTGAGCCCTGAGCAAGTTTCTGTCCTAGGATCCAGCCCGGCCGGTTTGGCTCTGGAGTCAGCTGGACAAGTGGTGCAGGAAGTGCCAGTTCTCGTTCTGCACAAAGGGATCCTACATTCTTGGTGGAATAACCCGGCTGAGAGGGGGAAAAAACCCAGCAAACTGGCCCAACAGCACCGCACTCTCTCAGAAACCAGCTGGAGAGGCTCAGGTTCTTTGGCTGGATTTTTGAAATTCTGTAACTGGAGCAGTCTCAGAAGCACCTTCCGATGTCGCTTCTCTGACAACGATTCTGTTAGCACACAATTTCCCCCAACCCCCGTGGTCCCTACATGAGAAAGATGACTAGTTGAGGAACATTTGGCAGCTCCTACCTCTCCCTGGGCCTCAGTTTCCATATCTATAAAGTGTGGATTCAGTAATCCTGTACAGTAGTTTTGATTCTGAATTCATCGTGGGCAGAATAAAATTGAGAGTGCTACCAAAACAATCACCTCTCCCAGTTCAAAATGAATGAACTTATTATGTGAAATACAATAGGGAAACTGGGGTTAAGATTGTATTCTACCCATATGTTCCCAAGAGGGGGAAGATCAGAGCTTTTCCACACTTAAGGGAAGTCCCCAAATCTGGTAACTTAACACAAGCCTTACCTGATCCAGAGTCCCATCACACACATCTACCCTTCCCCCAATTCCAAATGACAGTGGTGAAGGGGTATCGAATTCCTGTGACATGAGCCCTTACTTTGAGTGACAGGCATCGATGAGAGAAAAAGAACATAGAACAAGGCTGGCGGGCTGCTCAGAGGTAGAGCACTTGCCTAGCATGCACAAGGACCTGGGATCCAGCCCCGCCTCTGCAAAAGCACCCACAACACAAAGAAAGCATAGAACTGAGCCGGACGTGGTGGCGCACGCTTGTAATCCCAGCATTCGGGAGGCTGAGACCGGAGGATCCGGGTTCGTGGCCAGCCTCAGCTACCTAGTGAGGCACTCCGCAACTCAGTGAGACTCTGTTTCAAAATAAAGAATAAAAAGGGGCTGGTGGTGTAGCTCGGAGGTAGAATGCCCCTGAGTTCAATCCCCAGTACCGCAAAAAAAAAAAAAAAAAAAAAAAAAAAAAAGAAAGCATAGAACATATTGGGAGAGCTCTTCTTTTATTATTATTTTTTTCTTCATTTTACTAGAGAGGGAAACTGAGGCCCTGATAGTACCTCTGGAGACCTGTCCAAGGCCTTCCATCTAGCAGGTTTTGGGCTGAGGTGTGAGCCACAATCCTGGCTGCCAGCCCAGTGCCAAGAGGAGAGGAAGGAGCTTTTCATGTATGAGTCATTTTTGCTTTTACCCATTGAAGGGAGTTCACTCTTCATTTGGTTAGAGTGGGCAGCCTGCAGCTGCCATGAAGGACTTAAGACTACTAGATTACATATGGCTACCCCAACTATACCTTTCAGTCATCTAGAATGAACCCATGCGCTCCTCCAGAAACCCCAAACAGCACACGCTCAGCTCTTACCATGTGTGAGGAGAGAGAAAAGAGAGCCCGTGTGCCAGCTAAGTCATCCTTCAGATTTACATCAGCCTGGTGAAAATAATCAAGGGAACTTGGGAACTATGGGAAGGTCAAAGGTTTGCAGGTTTAGGGTTTCGTGGGAACATGCGTGTGTTTGGACCAGACCCAAGTGCCTGGTTGACCTGTTTGACAGGTAACAATTAGAGAGTAAGAGTTTGCTGGGCTGGAATGTGGCTGCAGAGGCCAGGCTGGGGATCTGGTTTACCTGCTGAGCAGGTGGGGCCTGCTGCTGGGACAGGCATGTGCACGCACTGCATTCCAAAGAATCGGTTTTCTTTCAAAGACCATCGATGACTGCAGGGCACAAAAGGGTTGGGTTGAGCCCTGGCTGGAAGCCGTTAGCTATTTGCAAAGTAAAGAAGCAAAATAAATAGTTCCCTGAAGACGCTCAAGGAAGAAACTGCAAAGGCATTCAGAACTGATTTTTTTTTTTTTTTTAATGCTTAAAATGAATGTGTGTTTTTTGTCTCAAGACTTGAGAAAACCCAGACTGGTACAAAGTGCCAAAGATAATAGAATTGAAAAGTCATCTCACCCCTCCTCTGTTTCTTTTCCTTTTAAAGAAGTCATGGTGCTGAATTTTGCTTGACATGGTCTAGAAATGTTGGCTATTTCTCTCCGTGTTGCTGCAGAAGATACCCCAAAAGATAAAATAATGGGTTTTCCTCCCTTAATATATTGTAGGTAATATAAACATTTTAATAGTTAAAAGTGAGCTGGGCATAGTGGCGCATGCTTATAATCCCTGTACTTGGGAGGCTGAGACAGGAGGATGGCAGGTTTGCAGCCAGCCTCAGCTACTTAGTGAGGCCCTCTGCAACTTAGTAAGACCCTGTTTCAAAATAAAGAATAAAAATAGGGCTGGGGGTGTAGCTCGGCAGTAGAATGCCGCTGGGTTCAATCCCTAGTACCACAAAAGAAAAAAAAGTTAAAAGTGCCATCTGGGGGATTGGGTTGTATGTAGCTCAGTGATAGAGCACTTTCCTAGAAAGCACAAGGCCCCATCCCTAGTATAGCAAAAAAAAAAAAAAAAAAAAAAAAAAAAAAAAAAAAAAAAAAAAAAAAAAAAAAAAAAAAAAAAAAAAAAAAAAGATAAAAAATACTACAATTTTGATAAATATACTTAAAGTAAATGTAAAAAAGGAAGTTGTTTTTTGGTATTTAAAACAATCAGAGATTAGATTAATATTTCAATAGAGAATCTATGCAGGCATAAACCCACATACAGAACATGACTTACTTTTGAATTCAGAGGGGTTTTTGGTAGTATCAATTCAACTTCCCTGAAATGTATAACTTCTCTGAAATGTATTCATGGTCAATGAAAGGCGAAAAGCTGAATCCAGGGAAACTGGGACTCGAAAATTGTAATACAAAAGGGAACATGGTTAAAACAAACTCAAAGCTGGGCGTAGTGGCACACGCTTGTAATCCCAGTACTTGGGAGGCTGAAACAGGAAGGTCGAAGGTTCACAATCAGCCTTACCTACTTAGTGAGGCCCTCCGCAACTTAGTGAGACCCTGTTTCAAAATAAAAAATAGGGCTGGGGTTGTAGCTCGGAGGTAGAATGCCCCTGGGTTCCATCCCCAGTACCGCGAAAGAAAGAAAGAAAGAAAGAAAGAAAGAAAGAAAGAAAGGAAGGAAGGAAGGAAGGAAGGAAGGAAGGAAGGAAGGAAGGAAGGAAGGAAGGAAGGAAGGAAGGAAGGAAGGAAGGAAGGAAGGAAGGAAGGAAGGAAGGAAGGAAGGAAGGGCGAGCCGGGTATGGTGGCACATGCTTGTAATCTTAGTGTTTGGAAGGCTGAGACAGGAAGATCACAGGTTCAAAGCCAGCTTCGGCAACTTAGTAAGGCTCTCAGCAACCCAGTGAAACCATTTCCAAATAAGAAATAAAATTGGGCTGGGAATGTGGCTTGGAGGTAGAATGCCCCTGGGTTCAATCTCCAGCACCAAAAAACAAATAACAAATAAACAGGACTGGAGGTGTAACTCGGAAGTAGAATGCCCCTGGATTCAATCCCAAGTCCTGCAAAAAGAAAAAATTTAAATAAATAAATAAATAAATAAATAAATAAGAAATAAAACAAACTCAAGACTCTTTGAAAACTTCTAAGTAATCAATCTTTTATTATCATTATTATTTACCAAGTTAGATCTCTTTTTAAAAAATCCCCTTCTTCTTTCACATTGTTTCTTTTCATTGCAGAAATTAAGTTGGCTTCAAATAAGCCATCGGCACTTCCTAAACTTCTGTGTGCACCCAGAGCTCTGCAGCCCTAAGATCCAGTTCCAGGCTGGGAGGAACTGGGCAGCTGATGATTATGTTGAAACAGCTCTACCAGTTCAGAGTTAATTATAGCCAAACAGAGGATCTTAAAATTCAATTGGTAGACAACAAACAAGCAAACAAACACTGAACTGTCTCCTTGTTGACCGCTGCTAGTGGTAAAACAGTTGCTAATACAGCAACTTAACTCTTTATTTGTATAATACAAAGACTATTTTTTCCATGCCATTTACCAGAATTAATAAAAAGTCAGGAATAATAATAACGAAAAGCTAGAAAAGCAACCATGTGCTGTAACTGGGCTCCTACTAGTTACTATGCTGAGCTGTCTATATTTTCTCATTTAATCTTCACAACAGTCCTCAGGCAGATATTATCAGGATCCTTCCTTTACAGATGAGGACACTGAGGCACAGAGAAATTCTAGAACGTGCCTAAGATCATACTGGTGGTAAGTGGTAGAGCTAGGATCTGAATCTAGACGGTTCATTCATTCATTCATTCATTCATTCATTCATAGTTATCGAAATCCTGTTCCAAGGCAGGCATCATGTCAGGGGATGACATACAATGAGGAGGGAGATAGAGTTAGTCCTTCATGAACAAATTGACTTCATAGAGTCTGACTACGGTCCTGACTCCAAAGTCTGACCTCTTAACTGCCTCCTAGCCCACCTCTTAGTGGTACACATACTTTAAATTCTGTGCTTGTCTCTTACTCCACCAATTACCACCCCAAAGACCTTGACCTTCACCTCTACCCTATCCCAGACACACTAAGACAACCTCAGCATGCATGTCTCATTGGGAAAAGAACTAGCCATTTGCTGGGGCATATATTCCATTATTATACCAGGCCTACTTTGTTGTTTTGTTTTTGTTATTTTATCTAATTGGGGGGGGGCAGTAAATCCAAGTTCAAAAGTCCTATGAGCAAGGCTTACTATGGGTGTGAGAAGTCACTTTGATTACAAAGTATCTTATCAATAACAAATATTTGCATATCTGTCCTCACCCCTGGATAACTGGAACTTGATCTTCATAGATTCTGTCTTAATGACTACATGACTGCTTCCTACAAATCCTGAAAAAAAAAAAAAAAAAGTTAAATTTTGCAGTTTACTTGCCTGACGGGAAGCACCCTCAGACTTTTACTTACTCTGTAGTTGCACAGTTTCCCACCAAGCCCTGCTTTTATTTCCCTGTTGTTTTCTTCTAAATTTCTATGCTGTTTTTTTTCTAATGGTGCCTATAAATGTGGAACTTTTCATTATTTGGCCAACCCACCCATCATGTGCCTTTGAGTAAACTCTGGAGGACAAACTTGACCTATCTGGCACTCACCCACTTTCAGAGGTCACAGAAAAGCTAAATGACCACTTATGTGGAGCAGAGTAAAAAAAAAAAAAAAAAAGATAATAATAATAAATGGTAATAGTAGTAAGTATATTAAAGGCTACAGACTAGGTACTGTTCTCAACTCCTAGCTATAAATGTTCCCATTTCCTTAAACTCTTCCTCACATGTTGTGATATCAGCAGTATCTTCCTTACTTTGGTTATTCTCTTAAAAATCAACTTCTGAATGACTTTTTTTTTTTTTTTTGGCAGTACTAGGGATTGAACCCAGGGCCTCACACATGCTAGACAAGTGCTCAACCACATTCCCAGGCTTTTTCTTTCATTTTGAGGTAGAGTCTCACTAAGTTGCACCCAGGCCGGTCTGGAATTTGTAATCCTCCTGCCTCTACCTCCAGATAAGCTGGGAGAAAACCACCTTAAGAAGAACCAAGGTGCCGGGCGTGGTGGTGCACGCTTGTAATCCCAGCATTTGGGAGGCTGAGACTGGAGGACCCGGGTTCGTGGCCAGCCTCAGCTACCTAGTGAGGCCCTCCGCAACTTAGTGAGACCCTGTTTCAAAATAAAGAATAAAAAAAAAATAGGACTGGGGATGTAGCTCAGAGGTAGAATGCCCATGAGTTCAATCCCTAGTACTGCAAAAAAAAAAAAAAGAAAAAAAAGAACCAAGATAACAATTCTCATATGCTTTGTCCCAAATGGGACAGAGCAGAACAGCTTAGAATCACAAAACCTTAAAAACCAACTGATAGTTTGCTTCCACATCCTGCCTGATGCAGGCTCTCAAGTTATTTTACCTCTGTTAGCATGTTTCTTTACCTGTCACCTGTAGTCATGGTATACATGTATGGTCACTGTAATTATTAAATGTGACAATACCATTTATTCTAAAAGTAATGGCCTGGGTTCCTTTGGAGAAATAACATTCCCCTATTTAAAGCAGTCTTGGTGAGACGACAAAGCAAGTTGTACTTCTCCCCAGTCCTCCTCCCCACCCCATAAAACCTGGTCAGAGCTGGGCATGTGACCCGATCTGGGTAACCTGAGGGTGGCCTTGCTCGGGGGTGAAGTGCCCTGGCCACCCTGAGGACTGGTTCTTATCCCTGGAACTGGAACTTCCCACAGTGGAAGCTGTGGACTGGCCAGCAGGCGTAAGCCATCTCTGGTCAGAGGGCCCTATCCCCTGGGCAGCGGAGGGGTCACTAGCCAACCTGCCCTTGGAGAGAGCTCTGGTGGTCCCGGAGGGAGAGTGCATAAAGACCACTGCTCTCAGAGAGCCCTGTGTCAAGTTGTTCAAGAAATAATGGGGTTAACTGAAAGGGCCCCTATGCAAGCAGCTCGGGAAAACAGAGACCCAGCCTCAGGGATCCAGGCACCAGCGCAGCTCTGTGATACCCTCTTTTCAAGTTCCTTCACAGTGCAGTGGCTTTCTGTGTGCTGTCTCCTTATTCCTTTTCCTTCCCTGTGCAACATTTCTGACCATTTGTCTACCCATGGTCCTGGACGGCCACTCAGAAGCCAAATCTGCTTCATGTCCCAAGGCCCAGACCCAGAACTAACTTCCCTCTGGGCATCTTGGGGAAATCCCTGAGAAGGATTCAACTGTTTAGCCATTGAGCTGAACTATGTCATAGGCTACTGGCCTGAGACCCGTGTCCTCCCTAGGTACAATCAGTGGAGACTGTGGAGACACCCCCCACCTAGTCTGTTGCCTACTTAGCAGAAGCTGTGAGCTGGTAAGGAAACATTGGAGACATCTCTTAATGATAATACCAAAATATAAGGTCAATTCGTATCCACTGAGCGTTTCCTTCAAGGTGTAATTTTCCATCATTTTCTTCCAGTTTTTAAAGAGAACCTGCAAGGATCGTATCTCCAACTCAAGTTCTTTAGGAAGTGGTTGTCCTTGAAGAAGATCCCTTATATATGAAAACTTCCCTGCAGAGGAGGGTACAGAATGTTGACTTCAAGCAACTGTGTCTATGGAGGTGTTGTGTAGAAGTCCTGAGCCGCACTGAAGTGTTTTAACTTAGCTTCCAGTTGAATAAGACATGGGAGGAGCTGGGCATGGTGGCACATGCCTGTAATCCCAGTACTTGGGAGGCTGAGACAGGAGAATCACAGGTTCAAGACCAGCCTCAGCAACTTAGTGTGGAGACCCCAGCAACTTAGTGGAACCCTGTTTCAAAATAAAATAAAATAATAAAATAAAATGAGGCTGGGGATATAGCTCAGAGGTAGAATGTTCCTAGGTCCAATCCCCAGTATTTAAAAAATAAAATAAAATAAATATGGGAGGATGGCCTCAGGCAGTGGGGATGGAGAGATAAGGCAGTAAGAAGCTAAGGGAGTTAAGGAAAAGAGCTGAATAGGAACGGAGGCCAGAGGGGAGCTGCAGCCTGAAGCAGGAGGAGAGCCAACCAGAACCAGAAACTAGACAAGAGCTGCTGCTTCATCTTGGGAGCCCGAGTATCTAGTGTGAAACAAGAGAGTGTGGGGAGTCAGGGTAGAATGAGGGACTGGGCCAGGTAAGGACCAAACTTCAGACGTTAAGTGAATGCCTGCTAGGAGCCTGGCAGGGAAAGTCTTCCCCAAGCTTAGAGCTGCATTCCCCTTGTGTGCCCCGAATTACCATCCAGTATGCAGCTTGAGCACTTGTAAGATCTGAGCTACTGCGGTCTCATGGCCTCTGACAAAAGGGGCTTAGGGAGGTAAGAAGGAGGATAGAGTGCTAAGACCAGGAAGATGTCTGAAACCACATTTAACACAAGGGAGGGCCCTTGGACATAATGTTCCCTGGGACATTTTGAAAGCCGGCCCAAGGATTGCCCGTGATCTGTTATAGTCCTGCACACCACTTACATGGCCATGAGATCTGATCCCAGGGCTGAACTCACATTGTTCCAATTTGTTTTGGAATACTCCTTTGAAAGTAACTCAGAAGCCAGGCGTGGTGGTGCACATTTGTAATCCCAGTACCTGGGAGGCTGAGACAGGAGGATTGCAGGTTTGTGAGCCTCAGCAACTTAGTGAGACCCTGTTTCAAAAAGAAAACATAAAATAGGGCTGGGGCTGTAGCTTGAAGGTAGCATGCCCCTGGGTTCAATCCTTAGGATGGATAGGAAGAAAGGAAAGAAAGACAGAGGGAAGGAGGGAGGGAGGGAGGAAGGGAGGAAGGAAGGAAGGAAGGAAGGAAGGAAGGAAGGAAGGAAGGAAGGAAGGAAGGAAGGAAGGAAAGAAAGAATTTTCAGAGAAAACATTTCCACAAGTCTTTCAGTAGGAGTGGATTACCCATGGGCCTCTGTGGGGAGGGGGCTAAAAAGTCCAGGCCCAGAGTTTGGGTCCCACACACTTCAAATATGAGGATTAATGCTTGATCTTTCTGATGATGAATGGGGGTTGATGGGGGAGGGGGAGAGGTTAAGCCTCTGCTAGTTGATTACACATGTTCCAGATACAAATCTTTAAGGTGGGAACTTTTCAAACAACCGCAGAAAAACTCCACAGAAAGCCTTACCTTGATTCATTACTCAGCCTTCCGAATTTTGAAGGCTTAATGAGGCACTTTAAATAAAGAAAGGAATTACTTAAAGGCTAAGGATATCTGGGACCAGCTTAAATTGGGCAATGAGAAACCTAAGGTGCCCTTTCAGGATATTATTCACCCTATAAAAACAAACTGTATTTGTTCGAAGTAAACATGTCAGAGCAGCAGTTGTGGAGAACAAGTGTCGACTGGTTGCTGTCCAATCTGCCAATTTTCAGATAAAAGACCAGGATCTGATAAGTGACAGATTACCATGGGAACATTTGCAGTGGGCTTTTTTTCTAGTTCATCCTTTAGGCACAAAACATATGAGTCTATCAATAAGATTTCAAGACAACTGCTCTTCTCATGATGTATATACCATGTTCATCCTAAGTGTGTGTGTGTGTGTGTGTGTGTGTGTGTGTGTGTGTGTGTGTGTGTGTTCCATTTGAAGGTGACCTTGAAACCATTGAAATTCCATGACCTGTCACACAGAAATGAACAGCCCTCGTGCTTGTGGGGGTGTGGCAACAATAGATTCCTCAGCTACACACACGGTATTTTCATCCTATCTGTGAGCAGATTCCTATCTTTCCTCTATGCACCAGTTAATGCTCTACAGGAAGGGGAGAATTACCCTAGTTCAGCGTATTCTATACTTCAACGACTTGCTCTTTTCCCCTTCACAATTTTTACCACATCATCAAACTACCTAATTCTGATTATTTACTGATTTCTTCTTTAAGCCAACTCACTTACTTTTACCCAAATAGAATATTTCTGAATAAAATTGTAGTTTCTCCCAAATCAGTTTTATCTTTGAATTCATAGCTTTGACAGGCTAATTATTTTTCTTAAAGTAATTGAAACAAATACATAACTATTTAAAAATAACATAGGTCATCTTTAAAGGGAAATAGATAAAGATATCTTGGGTCACCATATGTCGTAGAGAGACCATATTTTGGAAAACTGTCTGACTCCAGGGAGATTGCTGGGTGTCAGTGAAACTTTACAAAGTCTGCCCAATCTGCCCATGGAACAGGCCCGGTGCATCCAATGCTGTCACTAACTGGCTGATGAATCCTAGGTTAGTTACTTCACCTCCTACAACAGCATTTGCTTGTCTGAGGAAGTTGGACTAAACACGCTCTGAGTTTCTCTCTATTTGTGATTTTCCAAGATTCTGCTCATAGAACCCAGCATTCTGGCAGGAGATGACGTCAAAGCTGTGTGGTTGTGAATGCATGTCAGTTCCCTGGCACTACCCCATGATGTGCTTAATCTTCCTGGGAATTTTACAAAACTTACTTTGTTTTGTTTTGTTTTCTCACCCACTAACAATGGTTAAGGAATACTCCTGTAAGCCAGTGTATGGGAGAAAAAGCCCCCTTTTTCTAGTTTGGATGAGTGGCAGAGAGAGGGAAAAAAAAGACAAATGAGAAAAAGGAATTTGGTGGGTGGCTCTGAAGGAAGTCTGATTTAACTCCTTCTATCCTATTGCCTTTTTTTTTTTTTCCTTGTACTGGGGACTGAACCCAGGGGCATTCTACCTCCAAGCTACATCCCCAGTCCAATTTTTTATTCTTTATTTTGAAACAGGGTCTCACTAAGTCTTGGAGGGCCTCACTAAGTAGCTGAGGCTGGCCGTGAACCTGGGATCCTCCTGTCTCAGCCTCCCAAGTACTGGGATTACAAGCGTGCACCACCATGCCCGGCTGTTGAAGTATAATTTATGTACCATAAAATTTTGTCCATGTTAGTGTATAATTCAATGGTTTTCAATAAATATTGCAGAGTTACACAACCATCAGTAAATCCAGTTTTAGGAATTCCATCACCCCCCAAATTGCTTTTCTCTGTCTTACAGGTTTCTATGTCCTAGAAATTTTATGTAAATAAATGTCTGGCCTTTCACTTAGTAGAACCCTCTTTGAGGTTCACCCCTGTTGTAGTGTGCATCAGTAATTTGCTCTTTTTTACTGTTGGATAATATCCATTGCATGGATTACCACATTTTGTTTATCCAGGCACCAGGTGATGGACATTTGGATTGTTCCCAAATCTTAGCTGTTATGAATAATGCTGGTACGAACATTTGCTTTACATTTTCATTTCTTTTGGCCAGAGAGCTAGGAGTGGAAATGCTGAGTCATTTGATAATTCTGGTTTAACTTTTTAAAGAAATTACCAAACTTTTTTCAAGGTAGTTGTACTCTTTTACATTTCTATTTATGTAGGAAGGTTCCAGTTTCTCTACGTCTTCACCAACACTTGTTATTATTGTCTATTTTTTTTTCATTATAGCTTTTAAAGTGAGTAGAAAAAGTGGTAGTTCTTGTGGTTTCAATTTACATTTATCTTTTTTTTTTTTTTTTTTGCGGTACTGGGGATGGAACTCAGAGGCATTCTACCTCCGAGCTATACCCCCAGCCCTATTTTTTTATTCTTTATTTTGAAACCAAGTCTCACTAAGTTGCGGAGTGCCTCACTAGGTAGCTGAGGCTGGCTGCGAACCCGGATCCTCCGGTCTCAGCCTCCCAAATGCTGGGATTACAAGCGTGAGCCACCACACCCGGCTACATTTATCTAATAAAAATGTTTAACATATTTTTATGTGCCTATTAGTTCTTCATATTGAGGAAGGTGCCCCGGATGGTACCACCCAACCCCAACCACCCAGCCCAAGATGGCGACACCCAGTCTCAGCCATGTGGAGGCTAATATAGGAAATCTAGCTTAGGAAATGGAAATGAAACCTGACCTGAGCCCCCGAATCTGTGCTCCTGCCTGTTATGGATCCAGTGAAAACCTGTCCCACAGGGGCTATCTAATCTGTATGATAACACCATCAGGGGCCTAGACCCAGAGCTTTGCTCTCTGAGTCTCATCAGTGAATAGAGACTTGCTTTATCTTACTCTGGCCTCTGTTTCTTGCTCTCTGTGGACCAACGCCTCCTGCAACAATATATCATCTTTGGTGAAATATCTATTCAAGTCTTTTGCTGTTTTAAATTAGGTTATTTGCCTTCTTGTTATTGAGTTATGATATGTAGAACTTATATATATGAATTTCAGGCTTTATCAGTCAGATACATGATTTGCAAATATTTTCTGCTAGTGTTATGACTTTCATTTTCTTTGCACTGTTGAAAATCAAATCCACGGCCTTGTGTGTACTAAGCAAGTGATCAATCTATGACCGAGCCACACTCCCAGCCCAAATGATACATATATACTGTGTGTGTGTGTGTGTGTGTGTGTGTGTGTGTGTGTGTGTTACTAGAGATTGAACCCAGGGCATTCTACCATTCTACCTCCAAGCTATA
>PVLC010009732.1:39628-52128 GCA_004027655.1 Graphiurus murinus
GTTATTTTTTTTTTTTTTTTTTTTTTTTTTTTTTTTTTTTTGCGGTACTGGGGATTGAACTCAGGGGCATTCTACCTCCGAGCTATACCCTCAGCCCTATTTTTTATTCTTTATTTTGAAACCGAATCTCACTAAGTTGCGGAGTGCCTCACTAGGTAGCTGAGGCTGGCTGCGAACCTGGATCCTCTGGTCTCAGCCTCCCGAATGCTGGGATTACAAGCGTGCGCCACCACGCCCAGCTTAACGATATTTTTTTAAAAAGAAAAGTTTCCATTTTTTATTTTTTGGCAGTACTGGAAATTGAACCTAGGAGCACTCCACCACTGAGCTATATCTCCAGCCATAATAATAATAATAATAATAATAATAATAATAATAATAGTATTATTATTATAAATATCATTATAATATTATATATTATTATATATAATAATAAATATTATTATAATAATATTGTTGATTATATTATTATTATTATTATTATTATTAGAGACAGGGTCTCCTCAAGATGCCCAGGCTGGCTTTAAACTTGAGATCCTTCTGCCTCTATCTCCCAAGTAGATTGGATTATAGTAGTGTGCTACTGAACCCTACTAAAAGTTTTCAGTTTTGATGAAGCTTATTTTTCTTTTATGGATTGTGTTTGGCAACCTATCTGAGAAATCATTGCCTAATCCAAGGCCATAAAGATTTTCTTCTTTGTTATATCCTATGCTTTTATACTTAAATTCTTATATTGCCAGGCGTGGTGGTGTACACTTGTAATCCCAGCATTTGGGAGGCTGAGACTGGAGGATCCGGGTTGGAGGCCAGCCTCAGCTACCTAGTGAGGCACTCTGCAACTTAGTGAGACCCTGTTTCAAAATAAAGAATAAAAAATAGGGCTGAGGGTGTAGCTTGGAGACAGACTGCCCCTGAGTTCAATCCCCAGTACCGTAAAAAAAAAAAGAAAAAAGAAAAAAATTCTTTTTTTTTTTTTGCGGTACTGGGGATTGAACTCAGGGGCATTCTACCTGAGGCTGGCTGCGAACCCGGATCCTCCGGTCTCAGCCTCCCGAATGCTGGGATTACAAGCGTGCACCACCACGCCCGGCTGAAAAAAATTCTTATATTAAGGTCTATGATCAATTTTTTTTTTTCCAGTACTAGGGATTGAACTCAGGGGCGTTCTACCTCCAAGCCAAATCCCCAGCCCTATTGTTTATTCTTTATTTTGAAACTGGGTCTCACTAAGTTGTGGAGTGCCTCACTAAGAAGCTGGGGCTGGCCGCGAACTCGGATCCTCAGGTCTCAGCCTCCTGAATGCTGGAATTACAAGCGTGAGCCACCACTCCCGGTTTAGGTCTATGATCAATTTTGAGTTAATTTTTGTGTTTGGTGTGATGTAAGGTCTAATCCAACTGTCCCCTGACTATCCTTAGCCAGGCAGGGTGGTATATGTCTGTAATCCCAGTACTTAGGAGGCTGAGACAGGAGGATCACAGGTTCAAAGCCAGTCTCAGCAACTTAGCAAGACCCTCAAGAACTTAGTGAGACTCTGTCTCAAAATAAAAAATAAAATAATACTGGGGGTGTAGCTCAGAGGTACAATGCCCCTGGATTTAATCACTGGTACCATACACACACACACACACACACATGCACACACACACACACACACACACACAAACATACACGACTATCCTTTAGTACCTTTGTGAAAAATCAATTAGCTATAATGTAAGAATTAATTTCTGGACTCTTAATTTTAATTCATTAATCTGTAAGTCTGCCATTATGTTAGTGCCGTACTGTCTTGATTTCTTTAGTCTCATAATAAGTCTTGAAATGAGATTGAGTAAATCCTCCAACTTTGTTCTTTTTGTTCTTTTTCAAAATTATTTTGGCTATTCTTTTTTTTTTTTTTTTTCTTTGCGGTACTGGGGATTGAACCCAGGGGCATTCTACCTCCGAGCTACACCCCCCGCTGTATTTTTTATTCTTTATTTTTGAGATAGAGTCTCACTACCTTGCAGAGTGCCTCACTAGGTAGCTGAGGCTGGCCACGAACTCGGATCCCCCAGTCTCAGCCTCCCAAATGCTGGGATTATAAGTGTGCGACACCATGCCTGGCTATTTTTGGCTATTCTTTATAAAAATTTTAATGGTTGCAGAATAGTCCATAAAATGGGTGTTTTATAATAAATAAATAAGTGTTTTAATCATTTCATTGTTTCAGTCTTTTTATTTTTCTATTGTTACTAATTTTGCAAAGAACATCCTTATGCCCATATGTCGTGTTTCCTCTTGGTTGTCTAATTTCTTAAGCTGACATGCTGGGAGAGTGATTACTGGCCATGAATGTTTGACTCACTTGCCTTGATTGGGAACAGTCTCGGCAGTCAGAGTGGCGAGTTCCACACTGAGGACTGACACTCATTGAGCTTACCAAGCGCCAAACATTGTCCTAAATGCTTTATACCTGTTAAGTTCCTTGAATCTTCACTAGTACTCTGGTTAGATGTGATCATCTCCACTGAACAGGTGAAGAGACTGAGCTGAATGCTTTGACCAGCAGGTAGACGGGGAGCCAAGACGCAGCCCAAGAACTCTCTTGTCCTGCTGCTGAAATCTCTCTCCCTGCTCAGGAGCAATGTGCTGGTTCACTGGAGGAAGCCGTCGGGATGGAGGAGTTCACCAATCCCTTTCTCCAGCTCCCCCACATGTCCTATCTTCTCTGAGCATCATGGTGAACCCTTTCACAACAGCTGCATGGGGACTTGTTGACAGAGGTGACCCATTATACTGGCAGAAAATACCTGTTAAGAGCTTAATAGAACTGCCAAGGAATTAAAGATCAAACGCTGGCGGGGGCCAGGAAAGGTCCCTCCCTCCTTAATTACCATTTCCTGGCCTTCTTCAGTCTCTCACAGGAGACTACTGAACTGAAGGAACGCTTGCTTTCCATTTTTGTTTTATTTGGTATTTTGAGTATGCAGATCTATTTGAGGTCCTTCCCCATTCGGGGTCCTCTGCTCCCGTTTCCTCTTCTCACTTGACATCCTCTTCTGCACTCTCCCGTCTGCCCAGTTCTCAGGCCGTTTAAGCTGAGGTCGCAGCATCCTGCTCCCTTGGCCTGGCAGTGTGGATTGAGAGGAAGACCTCAGGATGGGTAACAGTGCACAACAGTGGGGCTGTCTTCCGGAACAAAGCAAGTACCTGGGCCAGGGAGGTGACACCTGCCTCACTGTCTTTCTCTGCTCAGAACCACGGGCCCTGCCTGGGAGCACGCAGCAGCTTGGCGTAATGGAGACTTCCTGAGCTCAGAGCAATGGAGACACTGTTTCTAGCTCTGCCCGGCAGGCCCCACACAGGTGGCCCAGGCCAGGGGAGTTTGGGTGTCTGCTTTGTGCAGGCGGGAATTTGGGCTGCCTGGCCCAGGGCTCGACCTGCTCTCAGTCAAAAGCTGGCATTGATGAGGGCAGCGGGTCCAGTTTCATTCCAGGCCTGCACCCTGAAACAGCACCAGGCTAAAAGTAGCTCTCCCTTCCCTGGGGAGATGCTGAGAGTGTACAACCCGACAGCCTCGGCTCCCCCTTCCAACCACCTGCCGCCAGAATGAACCCACACTCCCGGCCATCGTTCAAATGTTCTCCTCTGCCACAGATGACCTTCCCACCTCTGGATCTGCCACTATTCGGAGCGCAGCTCAGAACCCCTCTAACGCGGGCAGCCCCAGGAACGCCTGCTGCCTGCTGAACATGGTTTCTGATCTGGGAGATGGCTGTGGGCCTCCCTAGGCTGCATCATCTCCCCTTCCCCAGTATTCTCTTAGCCCTTCCTCCCTCCCTTCCTTTCTTCCCTCCCTCTTTCCTCTCTTTCTTCATTCCTTCAAATTAAACCCTGGGCCTCATTCATGCTAAGCAAGTGTTCCACCACTGACCCACACGCCCAGCCCAGCATTTGGTTGCTATCTCTGTTATAATTTTTGTACTTCTGGTCTGTCACTCTGTTCCATGCTCCAAGGCCACACTTTGGAGTTTCTCAGTGTTCCTTGCAGCAGATTCCCAGTCCTGTTCTGAGCATCTTACCTGGAGCTCCAGGGCCAGTGCTCGAGAGAAGGAAGTTAGCAGCAAAGCCACTCTGGCAGAAGGTGGATGAAAAGCCTCCCCCAGACTCCCCTTTTCTCTCTCTCCAAGCCCAATACCATCCCGGGGCTCCTGTGTGCCCAAAGCCTACGTGTCCTTCCTGGTTCTTCACATAGAGCTGTTAGTTGGCAGACTCCAGGGGAGACCTTGGCCTGCACCCCACAGGGTTCCAGCACTAAGAACAGTGGAGATGCAAGCTTCTGCCTTTAACCCTGTAGGCCAATGCCTCGCTGAGACAAGACTAGCGTGGAGAGTCACGGAGCTCCTGAGATGGCCATACCAGGCAGCAGTGCTAATTCCACCCTCAGGGAGGCTCCAGAATTCCTATGGAAGCTGAGAGTTGATAGTATAGTGGAGAAAATAATTGCTCAAGAATGTTTATGCTGCATTTGCATGGAACACCTATTGTTTTTCACTTAGATTGTTTGTTTTGGGGTGGTTTGATCAAGAGGAGGCTTACTCTCCCAACTGCCTCTGGGCACTGTTACTGGTTGTACCAATGAGCTATTACCACATTGTTGTATAAAGAATCACCTAAAACTCTTGGTTTACAACAGGGAGCATCGATTCCCATGATCCCCCATCTGCAAGTCTCCTGTGGACCTGGGCTCCTCACTGTAGGCTGGGTCTGAGTCTGTGTGTTCACTCTGAGGCTCCCTGGAGGTAGATGTTTGGCTAAGGCAGAGGAGCAGGCAAGCGCTTGGCGCAGTGCCTGCCAGACACCAAGTGCTTCCAGAAAGGCGTCCTCCACCCCCCCATCCCACCTGCTTATTCATTATTCATCTATTCTTCTGCCCCTCTGTTCAGTAAAGCCAAATTAAAATAAACAGTACAGCAACCTAGAAGAAGGGACTCGGTTAACCTGCAGAGTCTGGGCTTGGGAGGAAAGGATCATCCCAGCCTTATAGTATGAGTGTGCCGCTGTCTCTTATGCTGCCGTGCTCTGGAGTATTAAATGAAACTCAGCCTGCCAGGTCGTCGTCATGTCAGAGAGCTCTTTAAGCATCCCACCATAGCATTCCTCCCTTCCCCCCCAGTTGGCTGTGCCCCAGGGGTGTCAGGGAACATTCTAGAGTTCAGGTCCAGCCCGGACTTCTCCTCAGAACTTCAGGCCCATGATGGGACTCCCTGCTGTGCTTGTCCCATAAGCCCCTACGCTCAACGCCTCCAAAGTAGAAGTTGTCATCTCTCCCAATCCTGCCTCTGCCTATTTTCCTCCATCTCAGCTGTGAGCATCACCATCTAGCCAGCGGTACAAACCAGGACTCTCACCAGGCTGGCCCTCTACCCCCACCTCCTCTGCCAATGGGTTCCATGTTTGTCCGTTCACCAATAAGTGTGCATCATCATTCCCTTGGCCAGGAATGCAGGGGTGAGCAAGACAGGCTCTTTAGCTCCTGAAAAAAAAAATTTTTTTTTTTTGGTCCTAGGAATTGAACCCCAGCATGTTCTACCTCCAAGCTACATCCCCAACCATTTTTATTTTTTATTTTGAAGCAGGGTCTTGCTAAGTTGCTAAGGGTCTTGCTCAGTTGCCGAGGCTGGCCTTGAACCTGTGATCCTCCTATCTCATTTTCCCAAGTACTGGGATTATAGGCATGTACCATCATGCCTGGCCTGGAGGAAGCTTTACCTCTCAAATATTTCTTGCCTTGCAGGCTGATATGATATCTCTACTTAGGTAGTGGCTCCAGCCTCCTTCCCCAACTCCCTGCCACCAGTGCACCTTCCTGGAGTCCTCCTCACCCCCCACCAGTGTTCATTCCGAAGTCTACGCCACTCACTCCCTGGCTGAATGCCTCTCCACCACCCTCAAACCCACTTCCCAGACATCTGGATTCCATAGGGCGTCTTATAAGAAAGTTAAATAAAGCAAAGTCAAAGGAAATATGGCAAAAGAAAAAAATAATATTGGGAAGCCATGGAGAACTGACAACTTTTCCTTTTGCAAAACAAGGCATTAGAAACTAACAGCGTCCATTTAACGTCACTATTGTTTTATATATAAAAAAATATTGCAACAACACGGTAAAGAAATGAATGTAATTTTGGAAAAGAAAGTCATCTGAATTAGACCTATGTCCATCTTTTCTCATTTCAGGAGGGCATGGGTAAACCGTTCAGGAACTGGGGACCCATGGTTGACTAAGCAACCTGCCTGGGATGTAGACATCCTTCTAGGACCCTGTCTTCCTAACCCTCCTCCCATCTCTCCCCAGCCCTGCCTTGAATCAGCCCTGCAGAACCTCTGGGACTCCTCCCACAAACCTCGCAGTTCCTCACAACTCACCTTTGTTTCTCTCTTCATTTGCCTGACTGCTCCTGCTGCCTTTCTCTGCTGGACTCTTCTTCCTTATTCTGCAAGGCCCAGCCCAGGCACGGCCTCATCCAGGAAATCTTCCGGTTGTCCACCTCTCCTTTATGCTCCACAGCCCTCTGTCCATTTCTTTTTAGCACTTACTGTACCATACTGACCTGGTCTGTTTCTAAGTTCCTCTCTCCTGCTTGTGGCTGAGGGTGCTGGGCACATACTAGATGCTTTAGAAATATTTATTGAACCAAATTCCAAACATACAGCTTAGATTGCTTGCCCTGTCCCCAAGTGTAAGGGCTGCAGAGTCACCACAGTGAACTGGGCTCTAGTAGAGCTCCTGCTGCAGCAGGTGATCCTGACTCCCCGCCTTCATAGCACCCATGGGTCCATTGCAGCCTGGCACGGCATGTGGGTGGAGCTTCCTCCACCATTTGGGGCAGCAAGTCCCATGGTCAGTCTAGATCCAGGTTCTCTGGTACCTCCTGGGTTCTTGCAGTGGCTTTTCCCTCTCCTTCCTCCAAGTAATACCAGCATAGGAGGCTTTTACTAAGGTTTTCTTTTTTTTTGGTAGAGGGATAGGAGGGGAAGGGTCAGATTGCAGTCAAGCATAATACAGGCAACAACTTAAAACTGTGTGTCAAATAGAAGCATCCTACCATTCTCTGCCTTCAGCTACATTCCTCCAGAGAGCCCTCTTTGATTTCTACCTGGTCAGGGGGATTGTCTTGCCTGAAGTCCATCAGTGCGTGCCTGTCTTCTTTGTACCAGCCTACCCCAATTCCTGTCAAGTCCTTGCATATAGCAGTTTCAGCCCTCATTCCCTCTTCTGAGATCAGGGTCTCCTTTTTTGTTGTTTTTGTTTTGTTCTGGGGGGGTTTCTTTTTTTTGACTATGGATTGAGTCCAGGGGCATTCTACCTCCAAACTATACCCCTAGCCCTTCACATATTTTTTAGTTTGAAACAGGGTCTTGCTAAGTTGCTGAAGATCTCACTAAGTTGCTGAGGCTGGCCTCAAACCTGGGATCCTCTTGTCTCAGCCTCCCAAATACTGAGATTACAGACATGGGCCACCATACCCAGCTCTAGGTTTATCCTTGAATATTCAAAAACCGCTAATGAACAGCAAAGTGTAATCTCCTGTAGTCAGCACCATTCAGCAGTGCGTACCAGCAGCAGGCGTTCTGAAGCCAGTTCCCACCACAAGCAGGCATAGGCAGGAGCTCGCTCTCCACCAGGACCTGCAGGTGGGGAGAGAGCAGTCCAGAAAGGAAACCCTCAGGGTGGCTGGGGCTCGGTGTCTGTGTGTGTGTGTTTGTTTGGGTTACTGATTATTTTCTTGCAGATTTGTCAACACAACTTCTCTGCCAGGCTGCAGCTTCTGGGGACAGGGACTTCCTTATCTTTCTATCCTCAGGATGAAGCACTCAGTGAATGTTTGCTGAACAAATTAAAGAGCTCATGAATGGAACTAGTTTAGCGGAACAAATAGCAAGCAGAAGAGAAGTATTTGTTGAATAAGGAATGAACCAGGGCCTTCATGAATGCATTCTAAACTGCTGCACCCTTACTGCTTCCTCTTCTTCTTAGCAGACCCTCCCCTTTCAGTTTCTGACTGGAGTATTGAACCTGATTTCAACTACCCATGATGCTCAGCTCGGTTTGACCTTGGAGTTTAGTCGTTAAGAACTCAGCTTTGCATTCAGATAGATGAAGGTTTAAATATCTGTTACAGTGGGGCATGGGGGTGTATGCCTGTAATCCCAGTACTTGGGAGGCTGAGACAGGAGGATTGCAGGTTCGAGGCCAGCCTCAGCAATGTAGTGAGACCCTGTTTTAAAATAAAAGAATAAAATAGGCCAGAGGGTATAGCTCAGAGGTAGAATGCCTCTGAGTTCAATCCCCAGTACCCAAACAAAACAAGACAAAAAACCTGTCATATACTTAGGAGTCCTGAATGACCTTGGGCAAGATGCATGACTTAAATATGAGTTTCCTCATCTTAATGTTCAGAGAAACAACAGCACGGATATCATAGGTTTGAAAAAACATAAATTGAGATAATCCATATAACCTACTTAGCATAATGTCTAGCACATAGCCAGCCCTCAATAAATGATTAGGGTTGTTACTACAGAGTTCCACTGTCCCCTGCTTGTCATTCATATCCCAGGTGTCCGGGCTACATGGGAGGGCTCGACGCCCCTTTGCCACTGCAAAGGTTTAGCTTCTTGGTGCAGAGTGGAGAGCTTCTGCTGGCCCTAAGTAGGCAGTCTTCAAATCTGCTTTGGGAAGGGGGCAGATTTAACTACGTAAACTGCGTTTTCACTTTTAACAAATGTACCACTAGTGCTGGCTGCCATGAGACGAAAGCGAAGTTCTTCGTAGAGTGGTGTCTCTGAGTGCAGCCGGCTGCCTCAGCTTGAAACATAAGTCACACCTAGTGTGTGCAGTTGCTTAAATCATCCAATGAAACCTCAGTTTCTACATTTGGAAAATGGGTATAACAGAGGCATGCTTGTGCCGGGGTTGTTACACAAGCTAACCAATAGGACAGATAGCGCCTCATGTACACTTGGAGGTTCACAATTATAATTCTATGTGTGGTGTGGTGGGGGAGCAGGGGTGTCAACCCATCACTCAGGCCTCTCCCCTCGAACTGCACTGTTCTGATTTTCTATCCACCTAGACTGGGGCCACTGCACCTGGGAATATTATGGAACACCTCTATTCTAACCAAGTACTTGCTTTTCTCCACAAACCTCAATAGGACAGAAGTTTGTTCTGGAAAAACCTCAGTTCTGCTCCAAGTGTAGGCGCATGTTCTTTATCTCTGACCTTAAAAGCTGTATTTTTTTTTTTTTTTTTTTTTTTTGCGGTACTGGGGATTCAACTCAGGGGCGTTCTACCTTAGAGCTACACCCCCAGCCCTATTTTTTATTCTTTATTTTGAAACTGAGTCTCACTAAGTTGCGGAGTGCCTCACTAGGTCGCTGAGGCTGGCCACGAACCCGGATCCTCCGGTCTCAGCCTCCCGAATGCTGGGATTACAAGCGTGCGCCACCACACCCGGCTTGTATTTATGGATGATAAAAGAATAGCAACTAAATGATGTGGGGTCTGCCTGTGTCTCAGTCAGTGTGACTGGATTTACTCTGAAGGATGCAACTGCCTCTTCTTAGTCAATCCAGGAAAGTCCAGGAAAGTCAAAGCACTTGGGACTGGCCAGGATGAGCTGAAGTCCTTTTCAAAGTCAGTAACAATGTGAATCAATTTGAATTAAATGGGATCACTTTGATATAACATATGCTGCAATTTTTACAAGTGTGTGTGTGCATGTGTGTGTGTGTGTGTGTGTGTATGTGTGTGTGTGTGTTTGGGTGCTGAGGATTAAATCCAAGGCCTTGAGTATGCTAAGCACTTGCTGTACAGTTGAGCCACACCCCCAGTTCCCCGAATGTGTAATTTTTGCAGATGTGATTTCTTCCTGGTTATATAAAGACCACAAATGATAGGGATGTCATTTGTAAATCCAAAAGGAAGTAGATTGTGGAATGAGATATACTTGAAATCAAGACATTACTTAAAAAAACAAAAAAGAACACTCTAGAGTGTTCTCTATTAAAGAGATGTATTTTTTTTTTTTTTTTTTTTTTTTTTTTTTTTTTTTTGCGGTACTGGGGATTGAACTCAGAGGCATTCTACCTCCGAGTTATACCCCCAGCCCTATTTTGTATTCTTTATTTTGAAACCGGGTCTCACTAAGTTGCGGAGTGCCTCACTAGGTAGCTGAGGCTGGCCGCGAACCCGGATCCTCCAGTCTCAGCCTCCCGAATGCTGAGATTACAAGCATGCGCCACCATGCCCGGCTAAGAAATGTATTTTTTTTTAATCAGAAAAATAAATATAAGTACCGGTTCCTAGAATTTTTTTTTTCTAAATAGTCAAGGCAATGAGATATACCTTTAATCAGTACAATGAATCCTTGATTGACTGGAATTCTTTGGAAGTGGAATGCATTGATTAAATGGGTTTTGTCTTGTGATAAATTTTTCTAGAACGTAGTTTTTTCCTCCTTTCCCCTTTCCTTTCTATTTTCTCTTCTTCCTAAAAAATGAGGATAAGGAATTAGTTTAGTATTTCACCACCTTTGAATAATCATTCCGAAAACTAAAATTTACAGTTCAGCTTTGATTTGTGGAAATTGGTATGATTAATTCTCTGTACAATTAAACAGTGACTATGTCTTAGGGCTTTTTCACAAATCCCCAGGCATTTTCTATGGCAGCATTTTCATTTAGCCTCTTTATCGAATTCAACACTACCTGAAAATAAATATGTAATTTTTTTTTTTATTTCTGTAGTGTCTTCTGTCTGCCTGGCCCTCTGAGATGTCAGCTCTGTAGGGCAGGGTCTTCTCTTGCCTGGTTCGCAGGGGAAACTCCAGCACCCACAGGAGCCTGACACAAGACAGCCACTTCATAAATGTATGTTGGAAAATGAATATCTTGGCTTCTTGTTCTTCACCTGCCACTACAAAGTGGAATGTAAGCATTTCTTCTTTGTTTTGGCTCAATGACATTTTGCCAAATTAGTCCCTACTTTTTACCACATGGCATTCCAGAAAACTGCATCAAAAAATTGGATCACTACAAAGCAAATTCTGTTTTCTTAGAAGGAAGGTGAGCATCTTTTGAGATGAAGGTATTTGATTAGAGGTCATCTTAAAAGAACCCACGTGTCCAAAAGGATACCCACAGGATACAACAGCCTCTAACTGCACAAACAGTCACGGGATTAGCATTATCTCCTGGATCACTGGTCTCAGAACTGTGTTCCCCAGGCGCCTGCAGGTTTAGCCAAGGCATGCTGGGGACTTCCTTGGGGAGGGGAGAAATGCATGGGCTTCCAGAACCTGCTCCCGGCCCCTCCCCCACCCCCAGCTCTCCTAGTCCCATCAACCCTTATATTTCACTTGAATAAAGAATTTCATGGGAAATAAAGGCAGAATTCTAGATCTAGGTTACCACCATACCTCACTGTTTCTCACGAGTTCTTGGCCCTGGAGGTACAGCAATAAATCAAGTAAACAAACTCTTAGCACCAGCATCCTAGTGGATGAGCCCAGTCGGGGCCACACCTGTAAGTACATCCATCAGCTGGGGGCAAGGAGAATGGTAAAGGGTGAGGTTGCTGTAGCTGCAGATTTAGGGATGAGGGAAGGTCTCTCTCCAAAGAGGACGCTGCAGTAGAGGTGTGCAGGAAGTGAGGGAGGAGCCAGGGAAATTCCCCAGGGAAGATCATCCTTCCCCAAGGGAAGAGCAAGGGCAAAGGACTCGCAGCAGGAATGTGGTGTCTTTAAGAAACAGCCAGGGGCCGGTGAGGTCATGAGGAGGGAGGGACAGGAAGTAGGTCAGCAAGATCAAATTGGACTGTTGTGATCCAAAAGCCAGAGTGGCACTTTGGCTTTTCCTCTGAGATCGGAAGGCACTGGAGCACTGTAGCGAAGGAGTGACAGGTTCTGCCTTGGGTTGTAACAGGATCCCTCTGACAGCTGTGTTGAGAATGGGTAGTAGAGGAGCAGGCATGGAAGCCAGGAGACCAGTCAGAGGCTTCCACAAAGCTCCAAGGGAGAGGGGAGGGTCCTTGTAAGTGTGTGGAAGGAATCGGTCAGACTCAGAATATATTTTGGAGGTATAACCCAAATGATTTGCTGATGGATTACAAGTAGATGTGAGAGAAGAGGAGGAGTCAGGGGTCACCCCAAGGTTTTCTCTTGAGCTATGGAAGGATGGAGTTGCTATTTTACTGAGATGGAGTCCCAGAGAGGGAACACACTGCAGGAACAGGGTGGGAACAGGGAAGGGTGGGAACGAGGCTTGTATTTGGAGACCTGTTAAGTGATATGTCCAGCCATCAGTAGGACATAGGAGACTGGAGTTTAGAAGACAGGCCCAGGAGGGAGATGCAATTGAGGAGGTATCAATATGAAGGTGATTTTAAAGCCTTAAGACCAGATGAGACCATCAGGAAGCGAGTATAATATAGAGAAGACTGGGGC
>PVLC010009733.1:0-17014 GCA_004027655.1 Graphiurus murinus
AGAGAGGAAGAAGGAGGAGAGAAGGGGAGAAGAAGAAGGAGGAGGAGAAGGGGAAGGAGAAGGAGAAGAACAGAAGAAGAAGAAGAAGAAGAAGAAGAAGAAGAAGAAGAAGAAGAAGAAGAAAAGAAAAAGAAGGAGCAGGAGGAGGAAGAGAGAAGAAAGGGGAGGGAGGCTTGCAGGGATGGGTCTTGACTGGAGATGCTTGGCCTCCTCCCGTGAGGAGCTCTGGAGCAGAAATGGTAGCACAGCTTGGTCCCACTCGAGGTGAGGGGTGTGCCCCATGTAGCCCCTGCCAGTCACCAGCTGCCTCTGTCCCTGCTGGGAGGTGCATGACCCCCAAGGTCAGGAGGACGGGGACATGGTGACCCTGAGCAGCCAGTGCTCTCTCAGCAGCTGGGGGTGGGTGGTCACCAGTCCCCACCAGACCACCCATGCTCCCCACCTCCCCCAGCAGCATGCCTGAACAGGTGGGTTCCAAGATTTAAATTCTCAGGAGATGAGGAAGCCCAGCTTCGGGCGGCCAGCCTAAGCCATCCTCAGAACCTTAGGGGTATCTGCTGTTTTCCTAGTGATCGCAAAAAAAAAAAAAGGGATGCTTTGTTTTCTGCTTGGCTGCTGGTCCTTTTGAACACAGAGGACTCTGTTGGAGCCCCCAGGGAGGGAGCTGGAGGATTACCAAGACCATGTCCCTACTCCTTGCTAGACACTATGAAAAGAAAGAATCGAGTGATACAGAGAAGAGTCAGATGGCTCAGAGTCTCAGCTCAGAGACACCAGTAAGGAACATCAGCTCCCACCAGCTCCCGCTAGCACCCCTCCCCTGGCTTTGGGCAACACTTGGAATGAAATCCAAACCCTGCAGGCACTGTGCAAAGCCCCACCTTCTCTGGTTGCTGTCTGCTTTCCCCGCCGCCAGCCATCTTTTCTGTTCCACAAACAAGCAGACCTGTTTGTGCCCCAGGACCTTGATGCTGGCAGGTCCCCGGCCAGGAAAGCGCCTCTCAGATCCTCTACCTACAGAGGCACGGCGGGCCACTCTGTCCAAGCAGCCCCACTCCCCAGCCCCCCACCACCTAACGCCTCGCCCCCGAGGGTCCTCTTCTTCATTTATCACTTACTCACTGCCTTCTCCCACCCCTCCTGAAAATACAAGCTCTGGGACAACCCAGATCGCGACCACCTCCTTCATGGCTGTAGTTCCAGCGTCTATGAAAGGAGGGGAGTCAGGGAAGGGGGCGATCGGAGAGTGAAGGGAGAGGAAGCATCGCAGGTTACGTTGGGCGGAGGCTGAGTTTGATGGATGGAAAAGCCCAGAAGACAGCTGCAGACGCCTGGCTAGACGCAGTCTGGGATGTGTATTTCAGAGTCCTCCCCCTAAAGCTAAAGTCCTGCATGTGGGTGAGAAGACAGCCCGGAGTAGAGCCTTAGGCATCACCTCCTGTCTGGAGGTTTGCTTTATCCTGCGGCCCAGAATGCTCCTGGCCTGGCAGTCAGCACCCCTCCCTCAAAAACTAAAGCTGCAGCTCAGGAGTCACTTTCCTCGTCCCCCCGATTTATCATAAGACCTGCCCCATCGCAAAACAGCAAGAGCCACCCAAGGGCCTCTGGAGAGCCCTCTCCCTCCTTCCCAGCAGCCGGCGGGAGGGAGGCTGTCTGGCCAGGCCGGCCTCTTGGCCGCTCTACATATGGAAGTTCAATTACGGGCAATGGGAGGCCCAGCTGCGGGAGAGGGCAGAATACACAATGGAGCCGGGTGCACCAGATAGGCACCGAGATCAAAGAGGAGCCCCGAGTTTGTGAAGTCCTTTCATCCTCCCTGATGAAAGGTGATACAGGAAGGCAAAATTATCATGGCTATTTCATTGGGTTCCAATTGGAGACGGGCTGCGGCTCACTTGGATGTCTCTATGAGGTGAACAGACAGGCTGTACACAAACTCGAATGCGCGAGTGTGTGTGTGTGTGTGTGTGTGTGTGTGTGTGTGTGTGTGAGCGCGTGTGTGCACATGCCTGTGTGCATGTATCAATCAATAGCATCACCTAAGTGTTCTTTATTGCCCTAAAGAGAATCACAGGCTTGAATTCCCCGAGTCCTATAGATTCAGATGTGTCATGAAATATACATATTTTGTAAATGTGTATAGGGAAAAAAAAAAAAAAGCCATAAAGTAGGGGGCAAAAGAAACAGGAAGGACATTTGGATTTGTCAGCGTCTCTCCAGAGAGAGCCCCGAGGACACACCAGTCTTAGAATAAAGCTTTCATTTCACAGTGCATCAGTAGGAAAATTAACAAGCGCCCCTCGTCCTGTTCCATAATTCATTCTCTTTGTTTTAGATATTGAGTTAGGCTGGTGACTTAAAGCCAGGAGAGAGAGCTTTTTAAATACGGATCTGAGCCTGGTAGTCTTGCCTTGCCAGGGACGGACGACCAACTGGTCCCATCATTAGGGAGATGGACATCATGTCACTTTGTCATTCAAATTCCTTTCCAATTTAACTCTGCGTCCTTCAGCGGGGCTGCCGCTCTGCAGAGGATGTCTCCAGGCTGAACGTTTTCCTGCCTTCCAAGGAACACTACTGTGTGTGGCTAGATGTAGAGGTTCTTAGCTTGGGGCAAGGATAAGACGGGGCTGTGGGCTGGGGGAGGGGAGCGCCTTCTCTGGCCTGGTGGGTCCCCTGACCTCGAACACAGCTTCTCTTTCTCAGGGAGAAGCTGGTTGCTGTTTCCTGCGGTGCTTCATGCCTGGGAAGGTGAAAGGCCACGGGAAGGTGACAGCAGAAACAGGGCTGCAACGGCAGGTCCCCAGGGTGGGTCATCCACTGCGACAATCCGGTCAATGCTTGCCTGGGTTGGGGCCTCGTGCTAATTCAGATGCTGACGTCCCATTGACAGCAGCAGAAAGAAAGAGAGCTGGGAGCCAGGAACCAGCCCTGTAAATGATGGTTGACCTTTTTTGTGTGTGTGACACTGAGGCATCCCCTGGGTGGGCTGGGCACATTTCCACGGGACGTTGTAGTATCCGTGTCCTACAGAGTCAGACGGGTGGCTTCAACCTCACAGGGCTTTGTCCAGCTAGGTCTGCCACCCACTGATCTGGTCTGGATTCCATTTTCTCTACTTTCTTTATTCCAAGAGAACTGCAGGGCTTTCTCCCAGCAGCCACGCCGAAGAAATACAACTCCGAGGCCATTCCTCTCAAAGGACGTATCAGATTCTTGAAGTGAGTATTAGAAGAGGTTTAAGTGGGTCAGAGGCCGTGACTCAACAGCTCTCCTTGATCCTTAATCTCACATCTGAAACCCGAGCCCTGTCTACGTTACCTGGGGCGACACCACCACGGGACCCTCAGGGCTGCCCTTTCAGAAGGTCGAATAATCCCTCTGCCGCACCCTTTCAGACTCAGGGTCCAGTTGGTGACTCTAAACATGTTTTGTGAGTGTGAGCTGTTTTTTGGAGGTCAACTAGGGTCACACTAGGGAAATTCTGTCCTCTGGACAGGGAGCTGCAATGATCAGGTCAACACAAAGGCTAAAGAATGCCAAAAACCCTCAAGAAGAAAGAGTCGCCTCCAATCTCAAGGGAGCGAGGACTCAAGAACACTGCAGGCTTGGACTAAAGCTTTGTCCCAGTGCAGTGAGTCTTGCCTCCATTTCCAGCAACTGCTGTGCACACAGTTCCTTCCCAAAATACCAGTGGCCTTATAGAAGAGACAGCTGTCTTCCCCGTCCTCAATCATCACCTGCTTTCTGGCCTCGGACTGATAAGACAAATCCAGATCAAATTACCTGGCAGCTGGGAGAGCGAGGAGATAAGGGTGATGCAAGCTCCGGTAGGAGTTCAGGAGCGTAGCAAAGATCAAATTGTGCACCAGCATTTTCCAGAAACGAAAGCTTCACTCCCTCTGCAAATGGAGAGGAGGCACCCCGAGTCAGCCAGCACCAGAGAGGGTTCCTTGGAGATGACTCTGCCTGCAGCTTCTAATGGGGAATTAAGAAAACAGGGTGCTAGCCGGGCGTGGTGGGGCACGCTTGTAATCCCAGCATTTGGGAGGCTGAGACCAGAGGATCTGGGTTTCTGGCCAGCCTCAGCTACCTAATGAGACACTCCACAACTTAGTGAGACCCTGTTTCAAAATAAAGACTAAAAAATAGGGCTGGGAGTGTAGCTCGGAGGTAGAATGCCCCTGAGTTCAATTCCCAGAACTGCAAAAACAAACAAACAAACAAAAAACAGGGTCCTGAGGGGCCCGTCCACTCTCATTTAGCCGGATGATGGAAAAGGAGAGAAAAGGGCAGAAATGGACGTTCTAGGGAGGCAAAAGGACAAAGGCCACAGAAGCTGCAAGCACCAGGAGGAAGACAGAGCTGAGCGGGAGCTATGGCTTCTTATTCTAGCTCCCTTCCTTTTTCCATTTGGAAATGCACTGAAGCCCCTCAGGGCTCTAGTTTCCTGTGAAATGGTGGAGTGAGGGTTCCTTCATGCTAAGGACCCCTGGCTTGAAGCTGGTTCCATTGCTCACCCAAGTCTTCACAAAGCCTTCCAGATAATGGCGTACTCTTCAATTCAGGTGCTATACTCAACGGAACCTCAAACCTTTGTAGAACATTCCAGAGCGATTGGTAAAGTTTTCACTTTTCCATTAAAAAAAAAAAAAAAAATCACCAGCTTTGGGAATAGCATCCAGAAGTGAACTCTGAAAATATTAGGGACCTGAGGGAATTTTGGGAGGGGGCTGTTTGAACAGTTTCCCTTCTTGTTTGTGGTACTGATTACATACAGCTATGTATAATCCGAAATAATTCTCAGAGCTGTACTACCTAAACAGTCAATTTTTATTATATGAAGGGAAGTAGGAGCCCTTATACACTGTTGGTGGGATTGCTAATGAGGGTGTCCACTGTGGAGATGAGTGTGGAGGTCCTCCAAAACTGGGAATGGAACCGGGAGTGGCGGTGCACGCTTGTAATCCCAGCATTTGGGAGGCTGAGACCGGAGGATTCGGGTTCGTGGCCAACCTCAGCTGCTTAGTGAGGCCCTCTGCAACTTAGTGAGACCCTGTTTCAAAATAAAAAAAAAAAAATAGGACTGGGAGTATAGCTCGGAGGTAGAATGCCCCTGGGTTCCATCCCCAGTACCACAAAACAAACAAACAAACAAACAAACAGGGAATGGATCCACCGTATGCTCCAGCTGAACTACTCCTGGGCATCTTCCCAAAGGAACTGAAGTCAGAATATTATAGTAATACATGCATTTCCATGTTTATAGCAGCACAATTCACAATAGCCAAATTATGGAGCCAACCTAGGCATCTTTCAATAGATAAATGCATGATTATAAAACTGCAGTATATAAACACAGCAGAATTTTACTCAGCCATAAAGAAGAACAAAGCTATGTCACTTGCAGGAAAATGGAGGGAGCTAGAGAATAGTATGCTAAGTGTGATCAGCCAGTCTCAGAAAGTGAAGGGTCATTTTTCCCCTCATATGTGGAAGCTAAAAGGAAATTGGGGAACAGAAGGGACTACAGATAAGCAAAGAGAGACCAATAGAATAGTAGAAAGGAGGGAAGAGGGAGACTTGGTGAAGGAAGCAGTTCAAATAGTGCTACTTGTGAAGTTGTTGATACCAGTCTCAATAAGTTCAGGGAAAAGGAGGGAGAGGAGAGGCAGCCAGAGGGAAACACCAAGTGTGGTATGCATGTAAGTTTCTAGTGCTCAGAATCTCATTGTGATGGATGATTACAATGCACCAATAAAAGTATATTTTTATTTTATTTTATTTTTGTGGCACTGGGGCATTCTACCTCTGAGCTATATCCCCAGCCCTAATTTTTATTCTTTATTTTGAAACAGGGTCTCACTAAGTTGCAGAGGGCGTCACTAAGTGGCTGAGTCTGGCCAAGAGCCCAGATCCTCCTATCTCAGTCTCCCAAGTACTGGGATTCCAAGGGTGAGCCACCACACCTGGCCAAAGTATATATATTTTTAAAAATGTTAAAAGTTAAATAAAGGAGAAGTTTGTCAGTAATTGTCCAATATGAATGAAGCCAAATTGCCAATGGAATGAGCTCTCCCTTCACCCAGGAGGCACAGACAGAAGCATGTAGGTGCAGCAGAGCGATGACATCAGGCCATTCCTCACCCCTTCTTGTAGTTGTGCATGTCCTGGGACGAGTGCTGACCTCCCACTTTTTTGCATCCGGCCACGTGAACTGCTTTACCCAATGGGACGTTAGTAGATGTGACACGGTAATGGTTTGCATTTAGAATGTGCCCCCAGCCCTCAAGGAGACAAGGTGGCAATGTTGGAAGTGGGGCTTGGTTGCTAAGGAGGCATCCGTGAGGGTGTGGCCCTGGGTATTATATATCCTTCTCCCCTCTGCTAGCTCTCTTGCTTCTGGTCTTCATGATGTGAGAGCAAAGTCTCGCTCTTCCTTCTCTCTGCTTCCTGCCGCCATGCCCAGAGCTTCAGATCCTGGCCCTTCATGGCCTGAACCCGGAATCTCAAAAAAACCATGAGCAAATAAATCTTTCTTCCTCTAAATTGTGTGGGTGGTTGTTTTGGATTATAGCAGTGGGAATGTGGAGTGAGACAGATGCTAATCAAGGCTGGAAAGAAAGAATGCTTGCAGCTGGTTGTGGTGCCACAAGCCTGTGATCCCAGTACTTGGGAGGCTGAGAAAGGAGGATCGCAGGCTCCAGGACAGCCTCAGCAACTTAGCGAGGCTCTCAACAACTTAGTGAGGCCCTGTTTCAAAATAAAAAACAAAATAGGGCTGGGAGTGTAGCACAGAGGTAGAATGCCCCTGGGTTCCATCCCTGGGAGGAAAGAAAGAAAGAAAGAAAGAAAGAAAGAAAGAAAGAAAGAAAGAAAGAAAGAAAGAGAGAGAAAGAGAGGAGATGGGAGGAGAGGGAGGGGAACAGAAGGGAGGGGAGGGGTAGGGAAGGGAGGAAAGAAGGAAGGAAGGGAGGGAGGGAAGAAGGGAGGAAAGAAGGAAGGAAGGGAAGGAGGAAGGGAAGAAGGAAAGGAAGGAGGGAAGAGCACTTTCACTCTGCTCTTACCTCTGTCATTATGGTGACAACCTGCCCAGTCTAGCCTGCTGATGACTGGACACACGACGTGGGAGCTGAGTTAGTCACCGAGTCATCCCAGCCAAGAACAGCCAACAGTTAGACAATTATCAGTCATGGGAGTGAGCCTCTGAGACAAAAACTGCTAAGCCAGCTCAGCCTGAACTGCCAATGCACAGACTCAGAAGGTAAATAGATGCTTATTATTCAAAGCCACTGTATCTTGAGGTTGTGCATTATGCAGCATTATTATGTTGATAACTGATGCAAAATAGGTAAGGAATCATGAATTAGAACAAGAGACAGATGGGAATCAGGCATGCTTTCCTGAAATAATCTGGTCTCATTTTTTTTTTTTTTTTTTTTTTTTTTTGTGGTACTGGGGATTGAACTCAGGGGCATTCTACCTCCGAGCTATACCCCCAGCCCTATTTTTTATTCTTTATTTTAAAACAGGGTCTCACTAAGTTGCAGAGTGCCTCACTAGGTAGCTGAAGCTGGCTGCAAACCCCGATCCTCCGGTCTCAGCTTCCCAAATGCTGGGATTACAAGCGTCTGCCACCATGCCCAGCTCATTTTTTGTTTTTTTAAAGAAGGCCACTTGAATAATACCAAAGAGGAAGATAAAAGCACCCAGGCTTGTACCACTTTAGGATCCATTAAAAAATCTACCCAATAATAAGGGTCTCTCCAGACGTTTGAATTTTAATCCATACATACCTGTCCTCAGCTAAGCTAAAATAATCATGATAATGGTGTGGCACTATTGCAGCCTTATATGCATACATGCAAATGAACATACACCCACATACATACACATGTATGCACAGGAGTCAGCCTGTGTAGGCATACGTAGCTAGGCGTGCTCGTCACATACTGCTCCCATTGTTGTAACTGGGGTGGGTATGGCAAGGTGGCGGGCCAGGATCTCATCACACAGGAAGAACTCTGGCATGGCCAACGCTGAGTCAGGTAATCGTCTGATAGTGGCCTCCCCGTAGTAACCCTAGGTGCTACCCAAGGCGGAAGAAGCTCGCAGTTGAAAGGGACATGGCGAAATAGAAAGAAAAGAAGAAAAAAAGGGACATGGCAGGTTGGCTTCAGTTCAAGTTAGTGGTGTCACAGTAGGGCACTCGGAAGAGCAAGTCTAATCGAGGCCAGGAGATGGGGCAAGCGCTCTCAGAGAGGGAGAACGCTCCGAGACAGGAAGCCAGCAGCACACAGAACCAGGTCTAGGTTGGAGCAGACCTAGTCAATGGTGTATAATGTGCCAACAAAAGGGATGTTACAGCTTGGATTTAAAAATATGGTAGACAGCCGAGTGTGGTGGCGCACACCTGTAATCCTAGTACTTGGGAGGCTGAGACAGGAGGATTGCAGGTTGGTGGCCAGGCTCAGCAATTTAGCAAGGCCCTGTAGTGAAACTCTGTTTCAAAATAAAAGTTAAAATAGCACTGGGCGGTGTAGCTCAGAGGTAGAATGCCCCTGGGTTCAATCCCTAATACACCCTCACCTCCCCAAATAGACAAGGCAGCTAAGTTGGAGGCGGGAGTTGGCGGCTGGGGAAGGGTCCCTGGGGGTGTGACCAGGGAGCGTGTGCCCAGCCCTGTCTACAACAAGGAGGTTATTTTCTCCCTGCTCCAACCTAACTGTCCCAATATTTTACTGGCCACAGTCTAGAAATGATACAGAGAAACTTTCCACAGCCGGTCAGATGTCCATTGCTGGGGACCCTCCAGCGTCCAGGCTCCTAGGCCCGTCTCCATCTGCCACTTTGGCCTCTGCTTCTGTCCTGGGGACTTGGGCCCACAGTAAGATGCTTCAGCTTGAGCTTGGTCACTCCCTGAGCTCCTCTTTGGCTGGGTCTCAGAGGTGAGGCTGACGGGAGCTACCAACACAGTCCGCCGGGGCTCTGCAGGGCCTGCAGCTAACTTTCGCTTCTGCTTCTGCCGGACCACCAGCGTGGATGGTTCTGGTCTACCTTGACATCACTCCCCAGTTGTCCCCTCTCCTCTGGTAAGCACCTCAGAGCCTTCCCTTCTCCACCCGGCCTCCATCTAAAAACAAAAGCAAACCCCGGGCGTGGTGGTGCACACCTGTAATCCCGGTATCTGGGAGGCTGAGACAGGCAGATGGCAGGTTTGCCGCCAGCCTCAACCACTTAATGAGACCCTGTTTCCAAACCAAAATAAATAAATAAATAAATAAATAAATAAATAAATAAATAAATAAAATAGGGCTAGGGGTGTAGCTCAGAGGTAGAATGCCTCTGGGTTCAATCCCTGGTACCACAAAAATAAATAAATAAATGTAAAAATCAATGAAAAATCCTAGATTTCCTAGTAAATAGTAGGATTTTTATAATCCTAGTAAATAGGTTTTTTTTTTTTTTTTTTTAGAAAAATGCCTGTTTTATCCATTTAACCCACAGGCGGGAACGGCTTAGGCTCCTGGGCCTTCCTCCCTGCATTGATCCCAAGCCCTGCACGTCTGCTGCACCCCTCAGATCAGACTGGAGAAAGCCAGGAGATAAGCAGACTATATGTGTGACCTAGACAAAACGGAGTTGAGATCACTAAACAGCAAACGTTAGAGTAGCCACAATTCGCTGTCAGGGGAGAAAGATGATTAGAACCAGAAGGGCATCCAGTCGTGGGAGACCCAAAGCAACCACAGGGTAAGGGCCGGGAGCCATCAGAATCCTTCTGGCAACCAGCACCCTGGATGCTGTCTCTGCCCCGCCGCCATGATCAAGGAGCCCAGGGACCCCCCTCCCAACCCCACCTTTGCAGGGCTGGACACCAACATCTCGTGAGAGGCCTTCAAAGACATTGTTTGCAAGAAGCAACATCACAGTATAACGTATAGTTCAGAAAAAAAAAAAAAGAGTTCCTTCCGAAATGCCAGCATTTCACAGATCTGTGCGAGGGCTTAGGTACCCAAACACCAGAGCGGCAGAAGTAGAGTTGCTGAGTCACAGTTGAGACCGAGAGTGGCCGTACTTCAAATACCGGACATGGGATAACTTGTGCATTGAGTGTCACAGCTTGGGCACTTGGGAATGGTCAGTCTGAGCTCCTGGAAGAGGCTCTTCTCAAACTGTTGAAGGAAGTGAGATAAAGATGAACCCAGGACCACGGGAGAGGCGGTCCGAGAGGCAGCCATTCCCAGGAAAGAGGAGTGTGGAGTCGGGAGCCACCAGACCCCTAGGGGTTAAGCCTACATAACTCTTGCAATTCGCAGACATGTATCTGCGCATTTTAATTAGGGCATAATTCTGGACTTAAAATGTGCATTTAAATAGAGCTTTCTGGAGACCGTCCTGCTAATTAGTGGTTTCAGCTGCAGGAAGTTCAAGCGCAGTGGCAGGGCAGTGCAGCGAGCTACTTTGGAAGCGGACGGTGTCACACGGCTCTTGATCCCGCCTGAAGGTAGCAGCCTTCTAGACGCTTCTGAGCAGGCCCGACTCTGCTCCCAAAACCATATATTGCAAACAAGATTGGTTCGCTCAAAATGCGAACCCCACGTTCCAGAGAATTTGACTTTCGGTCACAGAGGATGCTAACTCAGATCAGGCCCCGAGCCAGGGAGGCAGAAGCCTGAGCGCCCGGCATCCGCTTGCAGGGCGAGGTCTCTGGAGACTTCCACACATTCCCCCCCGGGCAGAGCTGGGCGTCTCTCTGGAGCAGGGGGGACTCTTGAGGCCTGGCCTTGGCCGAGACCGGGGTGCCCCACCTCCCTCCCATTCAGCTCCTGCCTGCCCTCTCCCAGCTCTTAGTCACAAGGCTTCTAGAAAAGCTCTCTCCTTGTTTTATCTGGCAGAACATTGGGACAATAATTGGACACGGTTCAACTGGCCAGGAAACCAAAGCCCTACAGAAGAATGTCTCATGAGTCCTGCCAACCTCCAGCTCCTTGCCAGTCCCAGCGCTGGACAAACAGCCCGCCAGCGTTGGCCGTGCCAGGGGAAGTGGATTCCGCGCGTGGAAGCCACATCATAATGGGAGCTGTGTGCTTTTCGGGGGCTGCCTAAGCTAGCACACTGCCCCCCCCCTCCCTTTCTGAGGCCCTTGAAAGGGCTTTCACCTCCCGGGCTGGAAGGGAGTTGGTCTGTCTGTAACAAAGGCGTTTGCCTCTGTGGCTTTCTGAAAAAGAATGTGTGCGCTTGTCAAAACAGAACTTTTCCTGCGTACTTGGAAGAGTGGGCCCGTCTGCCTGCCAGGAGGGAGCAAGGCCCAGGCTGGATGAAAAGGGAGAAAAATTCCACTAAGCAGCCCTCTCAGCCACTGCGCGGGGCAGGGTCCCTCTCAAAGACACGTGTTCTCGGTTGCAAAGCTGGCTTCCCCGGTGATTTCCCAGCTCCGCGGTTTCGGTCTGGAAGGTGGAGGGTTCAGGTTAGGGGCGTTTTCCCCTCCTGGAAAAGTAAACAGAACTTTTCTCCACGGTGGGCTGGGGCCCCAAGGGCTCAGGGGACTGTGAGTCCAGTGGTGGTAAACACTCACTTGGCTTTCGCAATTGTCTGTCTTTTCCTCTCCAAAGTAGGCTGCTGCTGTTCCCTGATCCTAGTGGAAAAACTCAGATGCAAAGATAGCCTGCCCCAGAACCTGGAACAGGGCTCTGAGATCCTCGGTGTGTGATCTTTCAAGTTTGCTGTGAGTTTGGGCCTCCCAGTGTAGCTGCAAGAGCCAAGTGTAGGGTTCAAGTCGAGCGTGACTCCAAGACTACAGTACACGACACCCATCTCCTCTACCCAGGTCATCTCACCTCAGCGTGACTGGCCAAGGTTCCCTTCCTGTACCTGATGGCTACACTGCCCTGGTGGCTTCAGACTCCCAAGGGAATCTTCCTAAGACTCACAGGGTGCCCAGAAGAGGCCATCTCACCCTGCTCTGTGAAAGGGTGATTGTTTACCTTAGGCGGAGCTGCACAATGGACCGTTTGAGCCTTGGTGTGGGAATTGGATCCCTATGATTTGAGTGGTTGGGTTAACTTTTCCCAACCAACGAAAACTATCTCCCCGGTTCTCATGGGAAGCAGAGACGCAGGCAGAACCTGCGGCCAGCCTTGCGATCGCCAGGTTCTTTGCAGCTACAGAAGCATCCGGCATTGAGATTTCATAGCACTCGAGCAGTTACCTAAGTGTCACCAATGCAAGTCTTGGCAGGGTGGAAAAGATATTTGGGTCTAGTTCCTAAAACTACGGTGGTGAGTTCCCGGACAAGAATTATTATTATTACAGCTGGGAATCATCAATCCATTTACGCTCACTTGTTTAGCGGTAGCTGGGAATTTTTTGTTAACGAAGGCATGACACCTTTCAAACTGTTTATCATTACCACTGGGTTACATCTATGAAAGTGTTGTGCCGGTAAGAGCATTGCTAACTCCCCGGTGCTCTGAGGACCAGGGAACAATACAAGTACCTGGTTGCATCCTAAACAGTGTCTCATTCTCAGCAGAGCTTTGTCTCTGCTGGAGGGGTTAAAAATCAACAACCATAGCCGGGCGTGGTGGCACACGCTTGTAATCCCAGCATTTGGGAGGCTGAGATCTGAGGATCTGGGTTCGAGGCCAGCCTCAGCTACCTAGTGAGGCACTCCGCAACTTAGTGAGACCCTGTTTCAAAATAAAGAATAAAAAATAGGGCTGGGGGTATAGCTCGGAGGTAGAATGCCCCTGAGTTCAATCCCCAGTACTGCAAAAGAAAAAAAAATCAACAACCAGGACCATGACAAGTGGAGACAATCGCTGGGATTTCAGGAAGAGTGTCCTGTGTGGCCCCTGCTGATCTTCTAGCAGCCGGGAGCACTCAGGGGGCCGTGACAGCTCTGGGCTCCAGCAGACAGTCCCGGTAAGAACCCGCAAGTCTCCCGTCCCCTCCCACACCCTTCCCTGACATGGACGCACACCTTCCGCTTAGCTGCCATCCCCAGGAAGCTGTGATCGCCTGCAGCCCGACTTACCGTTGTCTCTCCCGCCCCTTCCCCCTACCCGATTTATTGGAAAACTCCAGACAATTGTGTGGGCTCCTTGGAGAGGAAAGTTGAATGGGAACAAGTCTTTGGTGAACGAAAAGCCATAGTAGGAGGGTGTTTTTCTCAGGAGCACTCTTGTTTCTGTAGAGCCTCTCAGTACCTTAAGTTGCTTGTATCAGACAACTCCAACTATAGATCGTATCTGTCAAGTCAGTGACTTTTAAAGCAGCCTCCCCGGAGGATCCGGGTTCGAGGCCAGCCTCAGCTACCTAGTGAGACACTCCGCAACTTAGTGAGACCTGGTTTCAAACTAAAGAATAAAAAATAGGGCTGGTGTTGTAGCTTGGAGGTAGAACGCCCCTGAGTTCAATCCCCAGTACCGCCAAAATACATAAATAAATAAATTAATTAAATACAGCAGCCTCCCCGGCACTCTGGGTGTCCACAGAGGTGCCTAAGACGCCAACTCTGGCAGTAGAGAGGGAATAACGTGGTAAGAGGGCGCCCCTGCCTGCAGCGCCCCCATCCGGAACTGCGCTTTCTTAAGCTATAGCTATTAGAATTGTGTATAGCTAGGGAGGGAGGAAGAAAGGAAGGAGGAAAGAAGAAAGGGAGAAAAGGAAGGGAAGGTAGTGTCCGTGTTCAAAAAATTTCAAAGTTAAAGATCAACTGCTGTTATTAAATATTCGAACTCATTGTGGATTCATGATACAGCTCTGTTCAAGGGCTTGAAAAAACGATAGCCTAAGGTATCAGAACTCGCCACCTGCGTTTTTGTTTTGTTAGCAAATCCTTCCTTTGCAGCTATCACGGAGGCAAACGAGCTGGGTGACCTCACACACACTCACAGAACGGATGGCCTCGAAGGTAATCACGTTTTCTGTCATCGGTTTTCTTTCCCCAAGTGCAAGTTCGGTGTTACGGAGCTGCCGACTGTCTAGGATGCCGCGTCCTCACCATGGGGACACTTGGAAGCACGGGACGAGGGAGGGAGGGCTGTCTCGGGTGCAGTCCATGATCATGGAACCTGAACAGTTTTCTTGGCAGAGAACGTGGGCAAATCCCAGCATCCTGGGCCACGCTGCCCCCCGCCTTTCCTCCAGTCCTTCCCATGGCAAAAGGCCAAGCAACGCTGGGTAGGGACAGAAACGTGGCCAGGCTGTCATCAGGGAAGAAACGCCACAACCGGAGCCAGGGCCCGTCACTGACTTCTCGCCATCAGGCCAGTGAAAATGGCGTCAAAGTCGTCACCCGAGGGCCACCCAGGACCTTCCTGTTTCAGCTCAACACGAGTGGGGTGTCGCCGTCTCTTGCCGTGGACTCTTTGGGACTTAGAGGAAAAGAGGAACCGGGCGTGGTGGCGCACGCCTGGCATCCCGGTCCTTGGGAGGCAGAGGCAGGAAGATTATCGTGGTTTTGAAGCCAGCCTCAGCAACTTGAGGAGGCTGTCAGCAACTTAGCAAGAACCTGTTTCCGAATTAAAAAATAAGACAGGGCTGTGGGCATAGCTTGAAGGTAGAATGCCCCTGGGTTTAATCCCCAGAGCTATGAAAATTGAATTAATGAATTAGTTAATTTTTAAAAAGGGGAAAGAGGACATAAGAGGGTTGGGCGGGGGGCGTCCTGCAACTGCTGTATTTGCAGTTAGGAAGCAGACAGCCTTATTGTCTGGCCAAGAACTGGGGATAGGGCATTGTGTCTCTGTTAATGGTACTTACGGGGAACCGGAACACATTCCAAGGAATCCCTCATGACCTCGCTACAGAAGCTGTGGTGCTGGGGGGGGTGTGGTCCTGCCCTCAAGGAGCTTGTGGTCTAGCTGTGAAATATAAAGCATGAAGTGTTAATGCAGCCCCGAGGCCTGGACCCGCAGGTGTGCACTGCTCTGTCCCCACGCTTGACCCTCGGTGCTACGACCCCGCAGCCCCGTGCAGGCGAACGACGCTTATGCGGGATGGAGGGACCGCTCAGGGGACACTGTGGGACCCACGGAGGCTCCCTGGGTGCTGAATCTGGGTGGCAGGGGGTGGTAACGGGATGAATGCCACTCACACAAAAGAAGACAGGACGGTGCTCTGCTCGGCCTGATTTCCAACACCAAGAAACTCTCTGTCTCTCTGATTTGCCTCCTGTGAAATAAAAGATTTTATCTGTAAAAACAAAACAAAACAAGCCTTTGTAAGGGATAGCGGCCCGGGTTGATAACTGGCCGTTGGTGCATTTGCATGCATGGATGGATGGCTCGGGCGGGTTTGATAAAGGGAGTGTGTAATATATTTAGAGGCTCCTTCTTCTTCATCAACCTCTCAGACTCCCTGGGGAGGCCGATGCTGAGGAGCCCCCCCCCCAGTGTAAGCTCAGATCCCCAGACGCTGTGGGAGAGACTGTGGAACAGGGCTCCCCTGCCTTTGGGCCTCCCACCTCGTCTTTTCTCTCCACCTTCAGAACGCCTGCTCCCCACTAGCCAAAGAGAAATGTGGAACCCCTTCCAAAGCAGCCATAGACTCGAGCTCGCATTGCAATTCTCCACTGCACCTCTCACTCTAGGAAAGATTCCAATTTGACAGTGGAAGGTGAGATAAACCCCGAGACACCAAACTGTATTTCCTGGCTCTGTCTGAACAAATTCCCTGAAAGTCTGCAGAGGAAACGGCTCTGCTATTTCCCCCAGTAATCTGGGCAGAACGGTGTCATTTAAAGCTCAGAGATCAGTCAGGACCACTCCCTTACGTTTTTTATTTTCTCTCTTTTTTTAAGGTGTTCACTCAAAGAACTCCACCCTTTTGGAGATGTATTGGGAATTGAACGCAGGGACATTCTACCCCTGCCCTATTTTATTTCTTATTTGGAAACAGGACCTCACTAAGTTGCTGAGGCTGACCTCAAATCTGCAATCATCCTGTCTCAGCCTCCCAAATACTGGCATTACAGGCATGCACCATGATGCCCGGTTTTGTTATCTTTATTCTCGTGACATAACCTGCGGGGAATCCGTTGGGGACAATTATAAAGTTATAGTTCCCTGTGTCTTCAGGAACAGAGTGCTGACTGTGGTCCCTCGGCCAGGAATCCAGCTGGGAACCCTCGCCGAAGGCAGGCTTCTGTTCTTTGGGGGGGGGGGGTTGTTGGGGTGCTATAAATCAACCAACTGCAGTCTAAAGCTAAGCACTCAATCTTGCTGCCAAGGGTGAATCTCGAGCAGAAAGCTCAGATCTTGAGCTGCCGAGGGAAGGAGAGCGTGCTTCTTGAAGGCAGGTCATCTTTCCGTCTTTCAGGATTCTGCTCTTTCTGGGGGCCTCTTAATAGCTTCGGGGGACTTGGTTCATCTCTAAGGACCTATCAGCTAACTTAGAGATTGGGTTTAGCCCGATAAGAAACTTGGGGTGTGAGGGTAAAGTTAATGTTCCTGGGAATCCGAGAAATAAGTAAGAGCGCCTGTAGGCTGTGCTCCTCCAGAAGCCGGCCTCGAAAGAAGGATTTAGCATGAGTAGTTTATAGGGAGATGATTCCAGGAGGCACCAGTATAGGGTGAGGTAGGGCAAGGGAAGGAGACCATGGTAGAAAGAATTAGCCTGGAACTGGCGTGGTGGTGCACGCTTGTAATCTCAGGACTTGGGAGGCTGAGACGGGAAGATCCGGGTTCGAGGCCAGTATCAGCCACTTAGTGAGGCCCTCTGCAACTTAGTGAGACCCTGTTTCAAAATAAGGAATAAAATAGGGCTGGGGGTATAGCTCAGAGGTGGAATGCCCTGGGTTCAATCCCCAGTACTGCCAAAAAAAAAAAAAAAAAAGTTAGCATGTTACAGCATAGCCAACTGAGGCTGAACCCACCAGGGCCTTCTGAGAGGCATGTAGACCGTGTGCATTGGTTTGGATGTGCTTCAATTATTTAACAATGTCCCCAAAGGTCCCTGTACTCAAGGCTGGGTCCCCAGGATGGTGTATTGGTAAGAGGTGGGTCCG
>PVLC010009733.1:17114-53153 GCA_004027655.1 Graphiurus murinus
TCTCTCTCTCTCTCTCTCTCTCTCTCTCTCTCTCTCTCTCTGTCTCTCTGTCTCTCTGTCTCTCTCTCTCTCTCTCTGTCTCTCTCTCTCTCTCTCTGATCTGATTTGAGATAGTACCATTTGCTCTTCCACCTGCTCCCAGTATTGGACTTTGAACCTCCAAAACTTCGAGCCCGATAAACACTTCTTGGCTTCCTAGGTAGCATGTGCTGGGTATTATATGACAGCGAAGGGAAGCTGACTAGTACATGAGGCTTCGTGTTGCTGGGATGAGGGAGCCGGGGTACTCATCCTCCAACTCCAAACTGTCATTGGTGGAGGGATGCTCCTGACTCTCAAGACACACAAGCAAACAAATGCTCTGACCGGCTGAGGTTAACTTGAGTTGGGTTCCTATCGCTGAGTAGAAAGAGCCCTGCCGGAACAACGACGTTGAGAACAGGGCGTCTAAGCTCTTCAGCGCCACCGAGCTGTGCCACGCCTCTGCTCTAATCACCGACGGGAAGTTGCATTCTCCTGAACAACAGCTTTGCTTTTGTTTCTTGGACACTGCATTGTGTAACTGATCAGTTTTCCTCCTTGCCTTGGCTGCTAGGAAGCCCCGAGGGAAATTTTGTTCTACTCTTTTCTCCTTTCATGGCTCAATGTCTTCACATTTTTTTTTTTAAATCTCTTTTGCTGTAGGTATTTGCAGACACTGCTGCAAATCTGTCCTTCTTCTCTTTCTTTCGAATGAGGAGAATTGGAGCAGGTACACTGTGCCTTTCCGCTTCTACCTGTGGTGGACTAATCCTCTCGTGGGACGGCACCGCACCCTCTGAGCTTCTTGCCATTCCTCTGCCTCGGGGCTTTTTCCAGAGCTTCCAGGGCTTGTTCAGCCCACAGGCGCAGCCCAGAAGGGTGGGGAAGTTGCCGTCTCCTGAGAAACCTTGAATCCGAGGGCGGTGGGAATGGCGTGCAGTGCCCCAGCCTTCTGTTGGCCAGGGGTACAGTTTGGGGGGGGCATCTTCCCAGTTCCTTAGAGGACTCCCAGGGAGACTGAGCTTGCTCAAGGGGCCTGTGGCCACAGCCTGTTTTGAGTTGCTTTAATGACTCACCCTCTGTTGATATTTTTTCCCTCTCTTGTCTCAGTCTTCCCACCCTCTCACTTTTTTTTGCAGTCCTGGGGATTGAACTCAGAGGCATTCTACCTCCGAGCTACACCCCCAGCCCTATTTTTAATTCTTTATTTTGAAACAGGGTCTCACTAAGTTGTGGAGTGCCTCACTAGGTAGCTGAGGCTGGCCGCGAACCCAGATCCTCCTGTCTCACCCTCCCAAATGCTGGGATTACAAGAGTGCGCCACCACACCCGGCTCCCTCTCACTTTTTGGAAGCAACTTTCCCAAAACTGCCCCCACCTAAGTCTTTGTTTTGGGCTCTAGGGAAGAATCCAAACCAAGAGAGAAGCAAGTTAAATGAATGAATAAAATTAATGATCTTTTTCTCACCCCATCTTAGAAATTGCTAAATTAAATAGCACTGTATTTTTTTTAAAAAGTAATGAAATGCAGTGTGTTTGGCTGTGAAAACAGCCTAGAGAGAGACCCAGAAGACGAGGGTCTCCATGGGAAACTCGGGGACCTACCCCCCAGCAGCGGGGAGGCAATAAAGCCCCGGAATGGGGCCAAACATCACCAGAGACAGTAGGACACGCTGCTACCTCCTGGTTGCAGGAGAAAAGAGGGAAAACACGAAGGGCAGGAGGATCTGCTTCCAAACCACAGGCTTTCAGATGCCCGCGTATACACGTAGCACACCATGATGCCAAAGAGAATCGATTCGACTAGGTGGACAGCAAACAAACACGAAACTACAAACTTAAAAGGAATTCGCTATTTATTTCCACATCTAACCAAATGTCTGGGCAGGCCGTGACCGTTCTTTTGCCCTGCTCCATGGAGGACATTGCCACAGCACCGGTTCCTAAGGGTGTAACGTATTTCCTGGTGTGACGTGTGAGCTGTTTGCACCAACCTGGTGGTCTGCTTCCATGAAAGCTTCTCTCCCACCCAAAAGAAACAGCTAGGACCTTTGGGATGGGATGGGAAGAGGGGATGGATGGGTGACTCCCGGCAGCCTGGGAGGGGGCCTCCTCGCTCTGAGATGGCCACGGGCCCCGTCCGTTCCCTCCGGCCTCCGAGAATTCAGTAAATACCTGGAGACCTCATCACCAGGGACCTGTGGCAGAAGTTCCTAAATAGTCTGCTAACAGGAACGGGAGCCGAGCAGGGGCAAACCTGCTCAGACGTATCTTCTTTAGGGTCCACAGCCAAGGGAGCGTTCTACGGGACTAGAACACAAATTAGTATAGCGGGATGGAGCTTGGCTTCACAGCAAATCTCTTTGCAGAAGAATAAAAGAAGGGAGATTGGCGTGGAGGGGAAGAGGAGGAGCTAGTGCAGGAAGAGCTTCCTCCGGGGACGTTGTCACACAGGGAGGAAGGCTCTGGCTGGGCTGGACAGCAGCAGGAGTGTGCACGGGCTCACGAGGGGCCTGGCCACAGAGAGAGCTCAATCTGCAGGGGGACCCCCAGGCTTTGGGGCTTGCATGCTGGTGAGTGCGTGGAGACTCTGAGGCTCTGATGTGTGGATTCAGCTGATTCCAGCTTCTAAGACCCCGGCCTTGGCAGTTCTGCCCTGTCCAGGTCTCCTGGAACCATGGAGGAGGTGCAGGCAGGTGACCACATGGTCCCCGAGGAAGGTCCCCCGCCGGTAGCCATGCTACCAGCTCTGCTTGGCCAGCTCTCCCCTGGATGCCCTCCGGGACCCTCAACCTCAGCAGCTCCTGGGAAAGCCTGGCCTGGGAGAGATCCAGGCAAGGTTGTAAAAATACAGCCGAGGGACTTCTCCCTGCAGTGGCCACAGCGGGGTTGTTCCAACCCCCAAGGCTGCCGGCCTTTGCTGCCCTCTGTGGGGGTCCATAGGGGGCTTGTGTGAGATGAGCTTGGCCTCTGGCCTCCTTGCCAACATGGGGATGGAGCCAGGCCGGCCCGTGACGCTCAGATGCACCTGCCTGGCCGGGCCTGCAGCACCTCCCAGCTGGGCTGCGAAAGCAGGAGAGGGGGTTTCAGTTCCAGGGGCCAGGGGCAGCAGGCTCGGGGTCTGGAGCACTCACCTGCTTCCAAGAAGACCTACTGGGCCTGCTGAACCTGGGGCAGCATGGGAGGAAGGCTGTGTGGGGGTGGAGGCCTGTTTCTGGGTCATTGGGCCCCATCCAGCTTGGGGTGAGCGGTCTCTGATGGAAAGAAGAGACGTAGTGCTCTTGGTTTGCCTAGAAACAGGAAAAGGAAGGGTCAAAAGCCCTGCTGTGAGACCCCGGGGAAACTTGGTACTCCTTTGGGCCCCTGAGCTTGCTTGCTCTTGGAACAGCCCAGTGAATGTTCTGGAAGAAAAGGGAACGGGTCATTTGACTGCCCATGTACAAAGGCTCAAAGGCTTGATACTCAAGAGAGCCAGGGTCGCAGACACGAGAAGTAAGTGACAGGGAAATGTGGAGATATCACACACACATGCACACACATATACACACATGCACACACACATATACACACACATACACACATGCACACACATGTATACACATGCACACATATACACATGTACACATGCTCCCATATATACACACACCCATACACACATGCACACATGTATACACACATGCACACACATGCATGCACATACATATACACACGTACACATGCTCACACGTATACACACATGTATACACACGTGCACACGCATGTGTCCATCCCATGGAAGCTCCCTTACCAGCAAAGGTCAACCCTGACCACACAGTTCAGAAAGGAAGGAGCCCAGTGTCTCACGCACAGGCAGCTGTGCATGATAAAGAGCCACAGCTGCCTGTGATAAAGAGAGCTAAGTCCAGCCAGGTGCAGTGGCACACACCTGTAATCTTAGTACTTGGGAGGCTGAGACGCGAGGATCGCAGGATCGAGGTCAGCCTCAGCAACTTAGCAAGACCTTGTTTCAAAATTTAAAAAAAGGGGGGGGGGGCTAGAGGTGTTTGGAGGTAGTTCAATACCCACTACCCCCCACCCCAAGTAAAAGAGAGAACTAACTGTTCTCTCTCCAGCAAACGCTTGGGAATGGTTGGCGCCTCTGCTCCTGGGCACTGAGTGTGCTGCCTCCTGGAATAGTCAGGCATGGAGTCAGAGGCGCCACCACCCTCTGCCCAAGAAGGAAGAGCCCAGGCCTCTTCTCCTGTGGCAGTTGCAGAGCTGGGTGCTGGTGAGCTGAGTGCTGGAAAGCTGGTGCTGGGGTCTAAGTAGCTTCGAGTTCAGGCTCCAGGACGCTCTGAGTGATCTTGGGCATCTTACTTCACCCCTAGAGCTTTGTCACCTGGTGTGTAAGACAGGGGACTAAGAGGGCCGATCTCAGAAGGTTAGGTGCGTGATGTAGGTGTCCTGTTTGTCACCGTCTGGCAGTGCTAGTGCTGGTTAGTGCCGGGCACACAGGAGAAGCATAATGCATGGATCCAACATGGTGCTCCAAGGGGCCTCTGGGTAAAACGAACGGAGAGGGGCTTCTGCAGGAAAATGCCCCAGCTCTGCCCCCCTCCACCCATCTGCCTCCACGTGTCCCCACCTGACCCACCCAGCTGGATCGGGGACACCAAGGTGGCCTCCTGAGCTGAGCCATAGGCAGGAGGTAGAGGAGAAGAGAGGGGGCCTCCATCCTTCCAGGCCAACCTTGAGGCTGCACAGAACTGGGACAACGGAGGCTCGAGGTAGAGGCCTGGGCTCGGACCTCGGCTCTGTCCACTTCTACCGTGTGTGAGCTTGAGACGCGGATACCTGTGAAATGGAGACAATTTCCCCAACTTTGGGATGACACGAGATCATGCATGTGCAGCTCCTACGGATGTTTCAGACTCTTGAGGGCCCTTTGCGTGGAGCGCGCTCCATGACACCTCTGTCTCTGTCTTGTCTTTCACCATATTTGGTTTCACCTCTGTCGTGCATCAACTGGCAGACTTGTAGAGCAAAGATCCTGTTCCTCTACTCTACCCCAAATCTAACACACACACACACACACACACACACACACACACAATTTTTTTTTTCATAATCACACATACTACTGCAGGAATGGAGTTTCTAATGACTGAGGAGACCTATAATTGCCAGACTTCTAGAGCAAAGATCCTGTTCCTACTCTACCCCAAATCTAACAACACACACACACACACACACACACACACACACACACAATTTTTTAAAATAACCACAAACATCCCTGCAGGAATGAAGTCTCTAACACCTGATGAGGCCTACAAATTAAGTCCCAGTGTTCCTTTCCCTGTCCCATTCTCTCTCCCAGTTCCCGAGCCGCCTAATCGTATCCATAGGCTCTCTGCCTAGCCCTTGGACTGCAAGAGGGTACAGCAGCGGTCCCCAGGAGGCTGCAGCTCTGCAGGTTTCCTAAGCGCTTCCCCCCCCCCCCCCCCCCCCCCGGAAAACATCAAGGGCGGCTGTCAGAGTCATAAGTCACACCTTCTGGGTGAAAGCTGGGTTTCGACCCCAGGGATTTCTTGAATTGCGTTCTATATGCATAATGCAAAAGTTTACCTCGAATTCCTATTTCAGGCAACAGCTGGCTGCAGTCACTCACGGCAACACGTAGATAGCCCTGCCTGACTCGGCTCCTGACACCCATCCATCACTCACCCAACACACTGCTCGGTGGAGCGGCCCCAGACAAGCGGGCCCTGTCACTCACTCTGCCCTGTCTCTTTCCCGTCCCGTGACCACTGCCCAAGCCCAGAGCCGCATCACCTGGGCCAGTCCATGACAGCGGCGTCCTAACAGATTGCCTCTTTATTTTTTTTTTAAATTGTATTTATTTATTTATTTACGATCCTGGGGATTGAACCCAGGGGCATTCTACTTCTGAGCTATACCCCCAGCCCTATTTTTTATCCTTTATTTTGAAACAGGGTCTCACTAAGTTGCAGAGGGCCTCACTAAGTAGTTGAGGCTGGCTGAAAACCTGCAATCCTCCTGTCTCAGCCTCCCGAGTACTGGGATTACAAGCGTGCGCCACCACGCCCGGCCAGATCGCTTCTTTAAACAGCCCCGCAGTAGGACGCCTTGTGTTCAGGTTGCATCTGCAGAACTTCTGGTAAAACAAAATAGTTTCTCCCCTTTTCTCCGCCTAGAATATTCTTCTGGCTTGCCCCACCCTTCTACCACCTGCCTGGAGAACTCTCCTTTCCTGAAGATTGACCTCCAAGCTCATCTTCTTTAGGAGCCTGGTGATCCCAACAGAAGGAGCGGAGCCATGCTTCCTTGGAGGCTGCTAGTCCTTTATCACATGAGACCAGTCCTACGCACGCTTGTCTCCCCAACTTCACCCTGCGCCTCTTGAGGCCAGAAACTTCGCCTTCGTCAACTCTGCAGACCTGTGCCTGGCACAGAGGAAGGGCCACGACTTAGTCTACTGAAATGTATTAGTTATCTAAGTCTGCATTCAAAAATTTTTTTTTTTTTTTTGCAAAATTTAAGAGCCTCAGGCAACAGCAAACACTCATTATCCCTTACGGTTTCTATGATAATCACTTATCAGTCCTCACAATTTCCTCCTAAGAATATGAGCGGTTCTGGCCGGCAGTCCTTTGAGAGGCTGCAGACCAGGTCACTGGCACAGCTGGAACCTTCTGGAAGCTGGATGGAGGCCGGAGGGCTGCTCCAGGTGACTCTTGCACATGCCCCGCCTGGCACATCACGGCTGGCTGTCGGTGGGAGGTCTCGGTTCCTTCCCAGAAGATATGGTGGGCAGATAAACAGAGGAAGCTCAATTAAATTCAAATTTCAGATAAACAAAGGAAAAATGTTTAGTATAACTATGTCCCAAGTGATATGTTTGTTTGCTAAATGTGGAAAACCTAACAAGGAAGACTTCTTTACAGGCTGTTTAAGAATCCTTGCCACCTGGCACCAGCTTCCTCTAGACGGGCCTTCCCAAGACAGCAGCTGCAATGTCTTTGGGGACTCGGCTTCAGGGGTCACACAGGGTCACCTTCCCCATAATCTGTCAGCTTCACAGGTCACCCTGAAGCAGCAGGACAGGAGAATCACAAGGACATGGATACCAGGAGATGGTTCAGTGGGGCCATCTTGAAGTTGCCTTCCCTATGGAATCATTTCCCAGTAGCTGAATTCCATTCCTAATGTTTCCGGTTATTCTCAGGATGACAGTTAGAACTGCCCAGTTCCCATCTTTAAAATGGGAAGCCTAAGCCAGGTGCAGTAGCATATGCTTATAATCCCAGTACTCAGGAGACTGAGACAGGAAGATTGCAGGTTCAAGGCCAATCTCAGCAACTTAGTGAGAGCCTGTTTAAATTTTCTTTTTCTTTTTTTTTTTTTTTTTTTTTTTTTGTGGTACTAGGGATTGAACTCAGGGGCTTTCTACCTTCGAGCTATACCCCCAGCCCTACTTTTTATTCTTTATTTTGAAACCAGGTCTCACTAAGTTGCGGAGTGCCTCACTAGGTAGCTGAGGCTGGCTGCGAATCCGGATCCTCTGGTCTCAGCCTCCCATATGCTGGGATTAGAAGCATGCGCCACCACGCCCAGCGCTTAAACTTTCTTTTTAATTATATATATATATATATATATATATATATATATATATATATATATATATATATATTTGGGGGGGTGGGGGTGCGGGGGCAGCCCTGGAGATTGATCCCTAGGGCATTCTACCTCTGAACTACACACCCAGATCTATTTTATTTTGAATCAGGGGCTCACTAAGTTTCCGAGGTCCTTGCTAAATTGCTGAGACTGGCTGTAACCCTGCGATCTTCCTGCCTCAGTCTCCCAAGTACTGGGATCACAGTTGTGTGCCACCACGCCCAACTAAACTTTTTTTTTTTTTAATTAAATAAAAGGTTCACAGATAGAGTGTCCTTGGATTCAATCCCCACTACCAAAATAAATAAATAAATACAAATAAAAACGGGAAGCATAGCCACTCTTGCTGGCTGATTCTCTTAGGCCAGATCCTTGAAGTTGCAAACCAACCATCTGCAGTCATCATCTTCAGCCGGAGGAATTCCAACACCGAGTGAATAGTCTAGAAACACCCGCTATTTACCCTGGAATCGCAAACCCAGGGGCTCAGGAGCCCTTCCTCTGTTCCCCCTTCCTCTGTTCCCCCTTCCTCTGTTCCCCCTTCCTCTGTTCCCCCTTCCTCTGTTCCCATCTGTCTTACATTGCTCAGCCTCTCAAGCCGCCTTCCCCTTCACTGTCAGAAACCACCGCTGGACCAGCATTCAAAAGAGCTGTTTTGCAATGCAGCGCAAAGTATTTACATAACAGGAGGGTCCCCGCCAAATTCCAGAAAACATAACCTAGCATTGGGTCCCCCTCTGCTAGAGACTTAAACTGCAAGAGCCAGCCTTTGCCCCACCTCTGGGCGAGTCCCCTGGCCGTGCCCTCTACCCAGAGAACTCTTCCCCCAGAGCGCCCGGCTCCTTCTTCTTCAGGTCTCTACTCAAATGTCACGTTCTCAGAGAGGTCTCCCTTTACCAGCCTGGCTAATACAGCCCCCCACTCCCCTCAAACCTGGGCGGTTTCTACCTCTCTACCTTTCTATGATTTTTTCATTGCTCCAGAACTGTGTGGAATCTTGTGTGTGTGTGTGTGTGTGTGTGTGTGTGTGTGTGTGTGTGTGTGTGTGTATGTGTGTGTGTGGTACTGGGAATGGAACCCAGGGGCATTCTACCTCCGAGCTACACCCCAAGCCCTATTTTTTTTTTTTTATTTTTTATTTTTGAAACAGGGTCTCACTAAGTTGCAGAGAGACTCACTAAGTAGCTGAGGCTGGCCGCGAACCTGGATCCTCTGGTCTCAGCCTCCCAAGTACTGGGATTACAAGCACGCGCCACCATGCCAGGCTGTGTGGAATCTTTTCATTTGAAGCCTGTTCACTTGTGAATGTCCGTTTCCTCCACTTAAATTGTAAGCTGTCTGCCGTTCATGGACGGTAAGGGATCCAAAGGTCTTCTATACTCTGAATAGTCTCGCCCAGGCTGGTGCATTTTTGCCAATACAACTTCCTCAAAAGCCTTATGAGTTCTCTATGTATCTGATTTGAGTACGTTCTGTAGACCAACCTCACACCCATAATCCTTTGCAACACAAGTCTCTCTCAGCAGACATAATTGCTGCTATTTTGGTCATGAGACCTGCCGTAGAACATCAACCTGAAATTCCCTGGAAGCCCTTCTGGCTGGCTGTCTTCACAAAGTCTCTCTCGACTCTCTCCTTCGTGTATTTGAACCTTGAGACCATGTCCTAATTGCATTCTTTTCCCCACTCAAGACGTTGGAGATGAGAGAGTTTTTATTTTCCATCTCAGGCCTTCCTATATTCTTGCTAAATGTGGCTTATAACCTGTCCAGATTTCTCGGAGTCCCTCTGTTTCTTGTGGAGTTTTATAATTTATAGCTAGTGGGAGCCAGATGATACGTCCAGCATTCTGCCTGAAGATCCTTTTGGACATGTCCAAAAATTCACTTGGTACCTCTTCATCTTCTGGGTTACCAGAGGCAACTGGCCAGCTGGCCGGTCCCGGACGGTCTCGGGTGGGACAATTTGCATCTGCGCTGTTCATCCTTCAATGAACAAGCCAAAGGGTGTACTCCTGAAAATTAGAAACAAATTTAAAAACAAAACAAAACTTGAAGTCCCTTTGAGAGTAGCTTACAGCAATAACTTATCATTGTCTCTCTCGATTGCAGGCACGGGTGGGGCCAGCTGGGAAGTCCTCGCTTGGGTTTCATGTAGCAGCCGTCAGGTGGGAGCTGGAGCTGACGTTATTTGAACTCGACTGGGCCATCTGTCCACGATGGCTCATCCTCTCACACGCCTGCAGGTTCGGCCAGGATAACCAGAGTGGTCGGGTCTGCTAGTCCCCTCTCCATCTGGCTCACCCAGGCCTCCTCATGACGTGGCAATCTCAGAATAGATGACATCCTTACATGGTAGCTGTTTTCCCCTCGTTGGTGCACCTCACCATCCCACCCACGTGCTATGCATTTCTTTTTAAAGGGGGATATTTCTTAAGCCACTAAGAAATAACTCACCTCCAATCCACCTACCCGCTGGGGGTTTTTGGACTATTCCCTCTACACAAGACAGGCCCTGAGTGGCATCTTGAAGTGTTACACCCACCTCTAAACCAGAGGAGCCAGCCCACCCGCCGGAGAGCGGTGACTGTAAGGTCTCCACCGAAGCGGCCGGCAGAGTGGGGAACCTCAGCTTCCACCACGTCCTCTTTGCTTGACAGATAAGACGCTTGACGCCCGTGTTCTCAATTGTGCAGGGTTTCTGGGACACCCTGGGCTGGGCCTTCTCCACCAACAATCAGAGCATCTGCTGCCTCGCTCTGCCGTCAAATCCAGTCTCCTTCTACGATGTCACGCTGCTTCTAGAAAACGGGTCTGCAGCCTCAAACCTGGAAAGTAATAGCATCGCTAGTCATCCAATCATCCACTAGTCAGACCACTTGGAGGCAAAAGATCAGAGGGGGCTGCAAGAATTTGCGGGTTTTTTTTTTTTTTTCAGATGTGTGAAATCTAAGCTCGTGATGGACTAACCTATCCCTGATTTGTGAATGGAAGTTGTCTTGCCACATACTGCAATGACATTCTTTTCTCTCCAACCAAATAATTCTATCCAACTAAAAAGACACTAGTCTACCATGACATATTGGTAGGAGTTCCAGAGACTTCTCTCCTCTGGAGTCCTCGTTATTAAAAAAAAAAAAAAAAAAAAAAAAAAAAAATATATATATATATATATATATATATATATATATATATATATCACTTTTCTAAGCCTCTGTTTCAAAAGGACCTCCGACGCTACTGTCTTGCAAGTGTGTGCGCCGCTCTATACAGTCACAGAAAGCCTCCCTGCCCACACATGTTAATATTTGCTGGAGTGTGGGCAGGGTGGTGCAAAGAATGCCCTACCTATTGACTTTTCGCCCCCCAGGTTAATGGTTAACTTGGTCTCTTTGTTTGATTATGTCGCTAGTTGGCTTTGGTCAGAAAGAAAAATTCGGAAACACCAAACAGAATGGATGTTAACATCGGTCCCCCTTCAACTTTATTTGCCGCGGTTTATTTCTGTTAAGTTAGATCAGGAGAGCTTCTGGGAGACAGGCTATATCAAAAGGTCAGGTTACTGTTCCACTATTTACCATCCAAGTCTCTGAACAGATGTTAAGTGTTTAAAATAGGGGTCTTTTATTTTTCAGTGTGTGGCACTGGGGATTGAACCCAGGGGCATTCTACCTCCGAGCTACACCCCCGGCTCTATTTTTTATTCTTTATTTTGAAACAGGGTCCCACTAAATTGCTGAGGGCCTCACTACCTACTGAGGCTGTTCTCGAACCTGCCATCCTCCTGTCTCAGCCTCCCAAGTATTGGGATTACGAGCATGCACCACCACGCCTGGCTTGAGGTCTTTCCTTTATATGCTCATGACATTCTTAAAAGTGAGAGATATCTGTGGCAATGCTCTGTGGAGGTGACAGCATGAACTCTGGGGTCACACAGAGCTTGGTTCAAATTCGAGTTTTGTGACCCTTAGACAAATCGCATAACCTCTGGGTCTTGGTCTCACCCCCGAGTGCACCTCAATTAATCACTTCATAAACTTTTATGATGTTTAAAGCATCCTATAAAAATATGGCACATAGTAGGAGCTCGTTAAATTTACTCACGCTCTTCCTGTCCTTGGTGGGCTGTTTTGGTGAGTGGAGATCTGCCATTTGGAAAATGTAACAAGGAGTTTAGAATTGAATTCCTTACTCTTCCAAGTCTACTAGTGAAATTATATGTGTGTGTGTGTGTATACATATCATACATATTTCATCTTCCTCCTCTTCTTCTTTCTCTTCTCCTCTTCCTCCTCCTCCTCCTCCTCCTCCTCCTTCTTCCTCGGTTTATCTAGCCAGAGTAACCATTACATAGGTCTTTTTTTTTTTTTTTTTTTTTGCGGTACTGGGGATTGAACTCAGGGGCATTCTACCTCCGAGCTACACCCCCAGCCCTATTTTTTTTATTCTTTATTTTGAAACTAGGTCTCATTAAGTTGCGGAGTGCCTCACTAGGTAGCTGAGGCTGGCCTCGAACCCGGATCCTCCGGTCTCAGCCTCCCGAATGCTGGGATTACAAGCGTGCGCCACCACACCCGGCTTCATTACATAGGTCTTAACTCCCTGCAGTGACTTCCCACTACACTCAGAGTAAAATAGAACTCAAATGTTTGAGAGAGAAAAAAAAATTGAAACAACCTAGGACAATGGACAAGTTAGAATAATGCCGGCTGCTGAAATCAATGACATAAAAGTCGATACTGGCTGAAACACAATTAGAAATTGTTTCTCAGTAACCCGGCTGTCCGAGGTGAGGGGCCCTCTTCAACAGTGATCACAAACTTGGGTTTGGAACCAGAACTCCTGCATCTGGCGATTCCCCCATCTTAGAAGGTGTCACAGGCGGCGCCTGCTCCTAGCTGGGAGAACAGGAAAGACCTGCCTCTGGAAGGTGTTGGCCGAGGAATGACATGGATCCTTTTGATGTGTTAGTGAGGAACGGGGCCACATCTGAATGCAGGAGGGTGGGAGCGTGGTCTCTGATTGGACAGCTCCTTCCCAGCAGCAACTACATGTTCTGGGGAGGGCGGCAGAAGGTTTGGTGGGAGATGTCGTCCCTCTCACATGTGGCACGTGGGACCACATGTGATCTGGCCTGCGTTTGCTCCAGATGAGGCCAGCCCACGCCTCCCGGCCTTGGCGGGCCACTGTCTTCCCTTCTCACAGGACCCTACTGTCCGCTGCCCTCACAGCAAGCCAGCCTGCCGGCCTCCTTCAGCTCCCCCATCTCACCAGGCCCTCCCTCCCGCCTACTGACCTCCTGCGTTCTTACCTTCCACTCCGAAGCTCTCCTCTTCCACCCTTCTGCTTTTTCTGGCTTACCTCTAACGATGCCTTTATTTAAACTTAAACATACCTTCATCTTAGAGGTGACCTCCTCCTCATCTGACCTCCTGAGCTCCTCCTTGCCTCCTCCTCCTCCTCCTCCTCCTCCACACACAACCTAACACCTGCCGGTTGAGCTTTCGAATGAGACCACATTCTTTTCCCTCCGAATGCCCATTCCTGTTCACGGAACTCAACATTTCTTTGTGTGTAGCTTTGTCAAGATCTTTCTCCCCACAGACTCTAGAATCATGCTAAGTTCATTTATCAGTATATACCCTGAGCCCTACTCAGGGACACAGTGTGTTAGTTGAAGGAACAATAAACGCCTTGATTTCAATACTCGTGAAGTTAAACTTAACGAAGACCGGGAGACGGATCTTCATTATTTAGCATGTATTATATGCCATCACTTGGCTAAAACCTTTGTACACATTACCTGATTTAATTCTCAGCTTGACTTTTCAAGACAAGTGTCTTTATTTCCTCTTTCTCTCTAGGGAACCTGCAGCTCATGGTTCTTCAATATTTTGTCGCAGTTCAAACAGTCAGAAAGTGGTGGTGGCTCATTTGATACCTGCAAAACCTGCTCCCAGAGGGCCAGGCTCACGAGGGTTTTATGGACAAGGTCCTGCAGGGAAATCAAACCAGCAGGAAGGACAGAAAGAATGCATTGGGGCAGAGTTCTCCATCTGCTCCTTGCCCTCTTATCTAGAGTTTTTTTTCCTCCTTCTGTGTAGATGGGTGCAGCGAGATGTTTACTTTTTTTTTTTTTAATCTTCTCATATTTAAATATGTCTTGGTAAAAATTAAGGATTTCTGAATTTCTAGATACTTCATCCACAAAATTTACCTATCCATACTTTTCATGGTCCAGGAACTATAAATTTTAGCCTATGAAGTACATTCTTCAGAAAAGCAAGTGATAAATGAGCAAAGGCTTAGTCACTGACATCCAGGGACAGGGAGGCCAAGCAAATCTAATTCCCTATCGGGATTTCCTGGGGCCCCACAGGAGGAGCTCGAGAGGTACCACTGGGGGCAGAGGAACACCACCAACCTCAGAAAGGAGGAAAGAAGACACTGCAGTGTACGAACCACCTTAGGACCGTGAGAAAAGATCGTTTATTACATCTACACCTGATTCCACTTGGGAATTTTCTAGAAAGTGCCTCCCAGAAAGTCGTCTTTGCCTCTCTGAGCCCCAATACCATGGCTTCTGTGTTGAATTCATTTCCTCCGAGGCCAAAGGAGAAGGGGGAAAGGGGCTGGGGATTTAATGAGGAGATGTCATCAACAGCCCAGGTCACAGCCCTCTCCCTGCCAGGGCGACCCACAGTCCCATCTGGACCGAGGGGCTTAGCGGGTTACAAGACTTTCAGTGCCAACATCAGCAAAGTCCTAGGCAAATGGTGAGCTGACCATCCTGAAAGACACGTGCTCCTATCCTGTGGCGAGTCTTTTCCAACTCCCGGCCCTTGAAATCCGAGACACGTAGGTAACAAACAATAAAGCGACTCGTCAGAAACACCATTCTGTGTTTTTGAATAAGTGAAATATAGACTAATTTTACTGGAGTTTTAGAATATACTGGAGTAACTCACAACCCAGACGTCATTTAAAATTAAATATTAAAATAAATGCCAAGATGCATTGGGCTAAACACTCACCGTTAGTGAATATTTTCCTGTATTATGTTCTGTTTTAATGGAGATTTTTACCTAAAAAAAATAGAATTTCTGATTTCAGAAGGTTGTTATGACTGTTTCATAAATCATAACTGCTATGACTTCATAGGTTACTGATCAGCAAAGAGTTTAAATATTTAATTTGAACTCAAGTTGTCTGTTTACAGACATAATTATATAATGCAGGAAGGCAGAGGGAAGTTTGTCATTAAAAATGATGGCTTTTGACATAACATAGTTGCATACTTTAAATTTTAATGTTATCTGCCGCAGCATTGTATTATAGAACAAAAATTCCAATAACTTGTTCAAATTAGTTATTGCATTAACAGCAGTAATACTTGCTTTTTTAACATCGCTTCATCAAAGTCTTCATGTTATTAAAAAGCATAAAAGGGTAACACCTGCAAAATATTAATACGAATGACTTTTTTTTTAGGTACTGGGGATTGAACCCAGGGGCATTCTACCTCTGAGCTATATCCCGTGCTCTATTTTATTTTTTATTTTGAATCAGGGTCTCACTAAGCTGCTGAGGGCCTGAGGCTGGCCTCTGTTCTGCAAGTCTCCTGTCTTAGCCTCCTTACTCCTGGGATTACACCCAGCTAATCCGAGTTACATTTTGTAAGATAGCATTGATTGAAACACCAAAAACTAAAAAGTAAAAATAACAAAAAATGTGTTCCAGATCGAACATACATAGATACTATATGCTGCCCTGTATGATGGGGTTTATTTGAAGCCTCATTACTTTATTTAAAATGCCAGAAACCCTGATGTTTGTTTGTTTGTTTTTTCAGAACTGGGGATTGAACCCAGGGGCCTTTTTCCTCTGAGCTACACCCCTAGTCCCATTTTTTTATTTTTTATTTTGAAGCACGGTCTCAAAAGTTGTGGGTTGGCCGAGAAACTTCTGTGATCCTCCAGTCTCAGCTTCCCAAGTCCTGGGATCACAAGCGTGGGCCACCATGCCCGGCTACACTGGTGTTTTTGTGTAGACCCTAGATGAACACAGCCGGCCAACCTAGATGGTTTTGCATGTGTTGGTCCTAGTAGAAAAGTAAAGAATACTCTGGGAAAGAAAGTGTGCAGTTTATTGAACACCACGTCATACAGACAAGACAGATAGGCAGAGGAGAGAGGACACCCGTGTCCTTCCTTGGCCTTTATCCCAGTGACCTCACCCCTGAGGCCCTACTGGTGTCCTGTTCCTATAGGGAGAGAAAGGAGAAGGGAGGAGAGGGGACACAGTGGAGGAGGGGGCGCTTGTGTTTCCTGGGGTGCTGCCAATCAGCGCTCATGAGAAAACACACACAATCAATGGTGCCGGTCGGCTCTCACTGAGAGAATGACACTCAGGTCATGCTAAAAAGTGTGATGTCTCTCCTCATTCTTTGTGCATCTTGGGCTATGGTCGGCTTGGCTATGCTCTCCACAGGAGAAGAGAATGTGTACAGGAGTGTTTGATCTCTGTTGACACCGTGCCCTTAGTGTCCTGCACCCGCTTGGCTGAGTTCTGGTACCCAGCACCTGCTTAGGTGCGACCACCGGAAGACACAGGTAGGAGCTGGGAGAGGAAGAGAGAGGTGGGAGAAGCCAGGATCTCTCCCGTCTCTGTCTGAGGCACCTTTTTTGTAGACCCGCCTCCGTCTCCTGTTCCTGCAGCCCCAACCATTGCCCCTCTCTGGGTCGCCTCTCTGTCTCCTGTGTGTCCGTTCAGATTTTTTTTTTTTTTTTTTTTTTCCTGTGGCCTCTAATTCCCTGCAGCAAACTCCCAGTGGGGATTCTGTCTTCCTGTCTGGACCCCTCTCAGATATTGGCCCTCTTTTCATTACATAGAGGATTTTACCTCTGAGTGACACCCCCCAGTCCTATTTTTTAATTTTTCTTTTTTTAATTTTGAAACAGAGTCTGGCTCTTTCTCTTGTCCCCTGCAAAGATCCAAAATGTCCCTACACTTTCCACCAAGATCTCCCTCCGTCCCTCTCTCCCTCGAGCCTGGCCGTCCCGAACAACCTCAATTTTTGATTCCCAGAAAGGCATCTCTTTACAAAGAAGCAAGGCCCTGGAGCTCCAGACCAAGGCTGCATAAAGCCACCTCACGGCTCCCTTATTGAATTTTGAAGAGGCCCAGCAACAGCAGCCTTTGCAGGAAAGGTCACTGCCCATTTTAATCAGACCGCACGGCTGCGCACGGCTGGGCCGTGGCCTTCACTCGAGATTTTCTACATGGCAACTTCCCTCTGCTCTTGGATAAAGGTGATATTAGTATCCCTGCAAAGTATCTAACAGAGCCTGAAATGACTCTGGTGAGTTGTTTACTCTTCTCCGGAGAGGCGCTTGGCTCCCAGCAGTGTTGATCCAGTGCCGTCATTATTTTTATTAAGTAAGCCCTTGCACTTCCAAAGCGCGCGGTAAGCTCTGTAAATATTTTATTAGCCTTTGTAATTAGTCGTTGCCTCTCGCAGCCCTGCTGGGAAGCGGGTCAGTGGGACAGGGCCTCATCGTAGCACCGGTGTGGAGGAGAAGCATCCAGAGTTAGGGAAGTGGGCTTGGGACCGAGCTCAGAGGGTAGGGTGCTTTCCCGGGAGAGGCAGGTAGCGTTCCGAGGGATCTGATAGTCCCAATGCCGGACGGTAAGAACAACTACCCAGTGACTGCAAAATGGAATGGCCGTTTCTCGGCACAGGGCTGGGTTGAAAAATCAGACTTAAAAAATTAGGAAAAGTGGATAGCTCGTAGAAGCTTCCAGCACACGGCGGCCGCGCAGTAACAGCAGCTTCCTTTGCTGCTCCTCCCCCTCCCTCCTTTCGTTACCCCCAGCCCTGACTTTCGCCTCCTGGGCCAGGGTGGGCAGAACCAGGAGCCCGCAGAAAACCAGGCCCTCTGCAGTCTAGCTCTTCTTCATCTCATGGCTCACACCTGGAATGGCGTTCCACCGGGAAGCCTCATTTCTTGTTTGTTTCATTGTTTACATGTGGGCGTGTATATATTTGATCCTTAGAATCAACATCAAAATCAGTATTTCTTCAGTATTTACTTCTAGGTAGGTCTCTTGTAAACTTTATAGACGTGCAAATTTTGTTTGCTTGGTTTTTTTTTCTTAATAAACCAAAACACTTTTTTTTTTTTTTTTGTGGTACTGGGGATTGAACTCAGGGGCGTTCTACCTTCGAGCTATACCCCCAGCCCTATTTTTTATTCTTTATGTTGAAACCGAGTCTCACTAAGTTGCAGAGTGCCTCACTAGATAGCTGAGGCTGGCCGCGAACCCAGATCCTCCGGTCTCAGCCTCCCGAATGCTGGGATTACAAGCGTGCGCCACCACGCCCGGCTTCACTTTTTTTTTTTAATAAGAAGAATTTAATGTATTTATGTTTACTGGATTCAGTGGTATAGTCACTGTTGTTGATGGCGGTGACGGTGGTGGTGGTGGTACTGGGGATGGAACCCCGTGGCTTTCTGCCTCTGAGCTACACCCCCAGCCCTATTTTACTTTTTATTTTGAAACAATCTCTCACTAAGTTGCTGAGGGCCTCAATAAATTTTTGCTTTTTTTTTTTTTTAAAGATAATGCAACCTATTTATGCCTACTGGATACAGTGGTATATTCATTTTTAGCTTTTTTCCTTGTGTGTGTGTGTGTTTGTGTGTGTGTGTGTGTGTGTGTGTGTGTGTGTTTGTGTGTGTATGTATTATACTCGTTGCTTTTGATTTATATCTTTTTCTAGAATTCAGCTTGACCAAGTTTCCATTCATCTGCAACCATTATTACATCTCGGTATTCTCCTGGTGGGTAATTTCCCATTTTTATTATCTTATTTAAACCTCTATTTTTCCATTGATGTGTGGAATTACATAGCGGCTGTTCGTTCCCAACAAGTCATGCTGCCATTTCCTCCCTGTCTCCTCTCCTTGTGACAGAAGTGTCAGAGCACTTCCCGAGTATTTATTGCTTTGTTCCTTCAACTTCTAGTTTTCCTGAAGTAGCTCATAATTAGGAATTCCAAACCATTAGTCATCTCCTTGGCTTATTTCTTCTATTAAGAAAAATATATTCTGAAGTTGGATGTGGTGGTGCACACTTGTCATCCCAGTACTTGGGAGTCTGAGACGGGAGGACCCAGGTCCGAGACCAGCCTCAACTACTTAGTGAGGCCCTCCACAACTTAGTGAGACCCTGTTTCAAAATAAGGAATAAAAAAATAGGGCTGGGGGTGTAGTAGAATGTCCTTGGGTTCCATCCCCAGTACCACACACACACACACACAAAATATATATATATTATACTTAGCATTTGCCCATTGCAAAAAAAATTTATATATATATGTATATATATAATTATACTTAGCATTTGCCCATTGCATTAACCTGTTCCTTTTTTTTTTTTTTTTTTTTTTTGCAGTACTAGGGATTGAACTCAGAGGCAGTCTACCTCCGAGCTACACCCCCAGCCCTATTTTTTATTCTTTTTTTTTTGAAACAAGGTCTCACTAAGTTGCGGAGGGTCTCACTAAGTAGCTGAGACTGGCCGCGAACCCGGATCCTCCAGTCTCAGCCTCTCAAATGCTGGGATTACAAGCGTGCGCCACCACGCCCAGCTCTAACCTCTTCCATTTAAATCATTTTAAAAAGCAGGTTATTGACGGATGTGGTGTCGCAAGTATGCTATCAGTACTTGGGAGGCTGAAGCAGCAGGATCACAGGTTCGAGGCTAGTGCAAGGTAACTTAGCAAGAGCCTGTTTCAAAATACATTTTTTTAAAAAAAATCCAGGTATTTCTTTCATGCCATCCACTCAGAGGCCCTCTTCTCTCTCAGCCCCTCCTACAGCCCCCGCCAGTCCCTGGGGTCCCAGTGGCCCAGAAAATCCCAACCATGATGCAGAATCAACATCAAAATAGATATTTCTTGATTATTTACTTCTAGGTATTTCGCTTGTAAACTTTATAGACATGCACATTTTGTTTGCTTGCTTTTATTTTTGGTTTTTGTGTGTGTACTGGGGATGGAACTCAGGGACAGTCTACCGCTGAGCTACACTCCCAACCCTATTTTTTATTCTTTATTTTGAAACAAGTCTCACTAAGTTGCAGAGGGACTCACTAAGTAGCTGAGGCTGGCCTTGGACTTGCAATCCTCCTGTCTCAGCCTCCCAAGTACTGGGATTACAAGCGTGTGCCACCACACCCGGCTTGTTTTTTTTTTTTCTTTTTAATAACCCAAGACACTGTTTTTGTTTTTTTCTTTTAATAAGGATAATCTAGGCTATTTGTGTTTCCTGGATCCAGTGGTATATTCATTTTTAGCATCCCAGCCGAGATGCATTTGCAAAGGGCTTTCGCCACTCAGCATTTAAAAAAAGAAAAAGAAATAGAGATTAAAAAAAGAAAAAGAGATAAAAAATATATAGAGAGAGGTAAAAATGACAAGACAGGCAGTGGATAGACAGGATAAAGAACTGAAATTAGATCTAAGAATGATCACTTTCACAGAGCAGGAAACAGAGGCAAATATCACACTCACAAGGACAACTTTCTTTCCCTGTACGGAGATTAAAAATGGCAAATGAACGAAAAGTCAATGATAAGAGAGTCCTTTTGAATTATTCTGAGGATGAAAAAACACCCTACAAATGTCTGTAAGGAAAACCGAGGCCCTTGGGTCCCCGATCCTTTCCCGTCTCCCCCCTGTGCCCGGAAGCTCCTTCACACCGAACTTCCAGCTCTGAGTACAACCTCTGTCTACATCTCTGTCGTCTGAACAGGAAGCGGCCTCTGGCCACGCCTAAGCAGCTGACCCTCTTCCAGCCTTCTCCTTGCTGCCGTGCTCTTTAACCTTTAAGCCTGGCGCAGACAGGACCCTCCACGAGCCCCTTCCTCTTCCCCTCACTAGGGTGGGCCTCCCAATCACCGTGTTCCCCGGCCGCACCTACCTCCGCCTCTGCTGCACCCTGGCCTCCTCCCGAGGGTGGTGGCCACCACTGCCTGTCCAACGCGTCACCTAACCCAGCGCCCGAAGAAGCCATACTTGCTTCAGAGTTGGGTTTTTCTTTCCCTTTACTTCCTCCTGTGGGCTTCTAGAATAGGCTTTGCTCTTGCTCTCAGGAGCACAAGGGAATCCCGGTTCTCTGTCAGTGAAAGCTACTTCAAGCCACAGCGTGGGTAGTCCACCCAAGGGAGGGCTGCCCCATCTGGTGGGTGACTCCAGGAGCCACCAAGGCCAACACCTGGGTCCCCAGGCCTGAGCCCCCAGCCTTGGGCGGCCTGGTGCCCCACAGACCCAACCCACAGGTCTATAAGGGACGGGTCAGCTGGGGCTCCCTTTCCTACACGGTGGTCCACCATGGAGAGCTCACTTCTGGCCTGCCCTCGCGCAGAGACCAGGAGAACACAATCAGTAAAACACACACAGAGGAGAGAGAAAGCCCGCAAGCCTTTGACGGGTCATCAGCCAAGGAAATAGCCAGTCCCAAAAGATTATGAAAACCGTGCTCTACCCCGAGGCTTCTCCCAAGCATATTGCAATAAGTCTTGCAAAGTGTTTAAGAAATACTCTTCCGTTCCTGGGGAGGGGGGTAGGAGGGAGAAAAAAAATCCCCAAAGTAGCATTTCTATTGAAATCGAGTGTGAAGGTAGTTTCTACAGAAATGTCAGGACCTCGTTCTCCCAGGGAAGAGCCCATGCGTAGGAATTCTGTTGAGCCTGGGGACTTGGAGAGGGCCTGAGCTCTTACCTCCTGATGTACATTCCAAGATCCAAGCACTGGAAAACTCTTCCGTCCCGCACTTTACAAGCGGGAAAACGGAGACTTGAAGAAGCCAAGTGTTTCCACCCCAACCAGCCCCAGTGGTGGGCTTGGTTCTCAGGGCCTGCTTCCACACCCCGGGGTCTTCCCACCCTCCCAGCCTGCTTCTGAGATTGGTCAAAGGAAGAGGGGAGAGGGCAGAGGCTCCTGCGTCTCTCCGAGGCTGCTCGTGATCCAGGGACACAAAGATGCAGACGGGCACCTCTTGGGCACATTCCCACTTCTCCAAAAGCTCCAGTGCAGGGTGTTGGGTTAGAGACACTCTTCAACCTTGAATTAGCCTACTCAAGGAGAAAAGCTGAAAGCCGCCGCTCCCGGGGGGTGACAGGGCTCCAGAGAACTTGTCTCAATCCGTGGCTTCAGAAATTAGTCTTCTAATCTGAGACTTAGCTTTTGACCTCTACCAAGGAGAGTAAATAAGCAAAGCCAGGCAACACAAGCCGGGCGCAGTCACGGAAGCCCAGCCTAACATTTTAGCAATTAAGGGTACTTGTCCATAAAGCACTTAAAAATCCATTTAGACGGTCCAACTTGGTACAAACTCTTTAATCTTGGATAAAGTAAACAAGACTGTTTTTAAGGGTGGTTTTTTTTTTTTAATTTTTTTCCTCCTCTATTTTAAAGCAAGGGTATTAGGAGAGAGAGAGAGAAAGAGAGAGAGAGAGAGAGAGAGAGAGAGAGAGAGAGAGAGAGAGAGAGAGGGAGAGAGGAGACATTCAAGGCTAGACCTTTGGACCTCGGTAATGGGTAACGGCTGCAGCAGCTGGTCAGCCCTTTTGGAGGTATTTTCGGCCTGCTAATGCCAGATCTCTCTGTCGAAGGAAAACAACACAGCCCTTGAAGTAGACTTTGCTTTTTCATTTGCGGCTAGAGAATTCCTCAAGGACAGAGCCCAAACAATATTCTGCACCCCACAAGTGGAGCTCAGCCCGGGGGGCAGGAGGGGGGGTCAGCAAATGCCTGCTAACAGCTCACTCATGGAAAGGAGCAGCAGCCTGTGCCCGCCCCACAACCCACACATCTCACCAGGCCCAGAGGCCCCCGTGCTGCAGAAAACCAGCCCCTTCCCCTTCCCCAAAGCTTCGAGCTCCTCCTGGCCTCCTGGACATACTTTCGTCCTTCCGCCTCTGCTCCGGAGGGAACACCTGGGAGGGACTCCTCCCCACCTCCTTGGCACCCCCCACCTTATCCTGCGGCTACCGGCCTCTTGGCAGCGGGTCCTGGAAGGCGTGGCTCCTCACTTACTTCCGTGTCGATTTGTTTAAATGTCTGTTTTCCCCCACCGCGCTCCACAAAGAGACAATTGCTGTATTCGCCTCGGTTTCCCACCGCGGGCCCCGAGTGGAGCTGCCGAAGCCAGGACTCAGGAGACCCGGGCTGAACAAAACCCCGGTCACTCTGCCGCTCAGCTCAACAGCTCAAAGGATGGCGTGCCCTCTAACCCACGCGGCGCACGCTCGTGGAAGGCCACCAAAGCCATGATTTGTGGCGGTGGCACTCTGAAGTGTGGCCTTCAAGGGGCTCTTGTCTGTGGAAGTGGAGCGTGGCTGGGCCGGCCGTCCTGAGTGTCTTGGCTTGGGGGAGTGGCTCTTTGGAGCTGCGGGTGGCCCTCTCGTCAATCGGGGGTTGTTTTTGTCCTGCATGGAGAATTTCCTGAAGTCCTAGTCACATCTCTTGACCAACAGGGCTCCTAGTAGGCCGGCAGCCCCTGTGTGTGCGTGTGTGTGTGTGTGTGTGTGTGTGTGTGTGTGTGCGCGCGCGCGTACATAGGTGTCCTTCTGTCAGGCAGCACTGTGCTGACCTTTGGAGCCTCCTTGGAGACCAAACGCTTTCGAAGCTGTTTGAGGACCGAGGAACACAAACACAGCATCTAATCTCGAGTAAGGTAGAAAAAAACGCTGCCAAAGACCACATTCCATTCCTCAGCTCAAGAGAAAAGACATTGCATGCAGGACTGGGGCTCTTGTGTGTGTGTGTGTGTGTGTGTGTGTGTGTGTGTGTGTGTGTGTGGTGCTGGGGATTGAACCCAGGGGCGCTGAACTATACCCCCAGCCCTATTCTTATTCTTTTTTTTTTTTCCAGTACTGGAGACGAAACCCAGGGACATTCTACCTCCAAGCTACACCCCCAACCCTATTTTTTTTTATTCTTTATTTTGAGAAAGAGTCTCACTAAGTTGCAGAGAGCCTCACTAAGTAGCTGAGGCTAGCCATGAACCCAGATCCTCCAGCCTCAACCTCCCAAGTACTGTGATTACAAGCGTGCACCACCACCGACTTTATTCTTTATTTTTGAAACAGGGTCTCACTAAATTACAGAGGGCCTCACTTAGTAGCTTAGGCTTGCCGGGAACCTGCGATCTTCCTGCCTCAGCCTCCCAAGGACTGGGATTACAAGCATGCATCACCATGCCTGGCTTGGAGCTCATTTTAAAAGCCCCTTTGGAGCAGGGCACAGTGGTACAAGCCTGTAATCCCAGTACTTGGGAGGCTGAATCTGGAGGGTCACAAGTTTGAGGCCAGCCTCAGCAACTTAGCAAGACCCTGTTATAAAATGTTTAAAATTTTAAAAGGGCTGAGGTGTAGCTCAGTGGTAAAATACCCCGAGTTCAATCCTCAGTATCAAAAAGATAAATAAAAAATAAAAAAAACCTCTCGGATTTTTTTTCTTTTTTTTTTAAAAAATCCCTTTCTATTTTGATCTCCTATTAAGTTTGGAGATCTCCTATTAAGGTCTTCTTTTCCAACTTAAAAAAAATCAGTTTAAATTCACAGAAAATTGTTAAAGTAAAAAGGGGAGGTGTTGTATATACCCTTCACCTGTATTCCCCAGAGGAAACATCTCCCATAATTATAGTGTAATACCAAAACCGGGAAAGCGACTTTGGCGTACTGCGTGTGCTTCTCTGTTATTTTATCCGAGTGCAAACTTTGGTATCCACTGCTACAACCAAGATACAGAGCTTTCCCTTCACGACACCCCATATGGTCACAGCCAGCCAGAACTCCTGGAAACCACTCATCTGTTTTCAATCTCTGTGATGCTGTTGTTTAAAGATTATTCTAGAAGTGGAATCATGTAACGTGCGATGTTTTGAGACTGGCTCTTTATACTTACCACAGGTGCCCTTGAGATCCAGATTTTGCTGTGTGTGTGTGTGTGTGTGTGTGTGTGTGCGTGCACGCATGTGTGTTGGTTTCTTATCTCTTCTTTTGGAAGATGGGTTTATGGTAGTGAATTTAACTAATCCCCCTGTGAGGGATATTTTGGTTGTTTCCAATTTGTGGCTTTTATGAACAAAAGCTGTTATGAACAGCCATGGAGATGTTTTCGTGTGGCCATTAGTTTTGATTTCTCTGGGAGTAGAATCCCTGGGTCATATGGTAAGTGTATATTTTTGTTTGCTTGCTTGTTTGTTTGTTTGTTTGTTTGTTTTGGTACTGGAGATTGAACCCAGGGGCATTTTACCTCCAAGGTACACCCCCTCCTCTTTTTTTTTTGTTGTTGTTGTTTAGTGGTACTGGGGATTGAACTCAGGGGCATTCTACCTCTGGGCTATGCCTCCAGTCCTATTTTTTATCCTTTATTTTGAAACAGGGTCTCACTCAGTTGCGGAGGGCCTCACTAGGTAGCTGAGGCTGGCTGCGAACCCAGATCCTCCAGTCTCAGCCTCCCAAATGCCGGGATTACAAGCGTGCGCCACCACGCCCAGCTCCCCTCCTCTTTTTAACTTAATTTTATCTTTTGAAGCAGGGTCTTGCTAGATTGATGAGAGTCTCACTACTTACTGAGGCTGCCCTTGAACTTGTGATCCTCCTGTGTCAGCCTCCCAAATACTGGGATGACAGGGGTGTGCCACCATGCCCAGCATGTTTTTTAAGACACCGCCAAACTACTTTCCAGAGTGACAGTTTACTAGATACAGTTTTTTTTGTTGTTGCTTTTTTTTTTTTTTTTTTTTTTTGCACTACTAGGAATTGAACTCAGGGGCATTCTACAGCCCTATTTTTTATTCTTTATTTTGAAACAGGGTCTCACTCAGTTGCGGAGGGCCTCACTAGGTAGCTGAGGCTGGCCGAGAACCCAGATCCTCCAGTCTCAGCCTCCAGAATGCTGGGATTACAAGCGTGTGCCACCACAGTTTTAGTCACATATCTATTCACATAGCATTGACTTGATTTGAGGAATAAGCACCTGGAAGGGGTATGCTTTTGTTGGAGCCAGAACACAGATTTGAATAAAATCAGAAATACAATCATTTTTAAATCTTTCTTAGAATTCAATCATAGGATTCCCCATTCTAGAGCTCTGAGTGTCCCACGGAGTCACCTAAATCCAACCTTTAATTTTATAGTCGAAAAAATTGAGAACCATGGAGATTAAATGACTGATTTACCACAGCCAGTTCAAGGAGGACAACTTGGATTTCTGACTTCCCAGGGAGTGATACGAGAGGAGGAAAGAACCGAGAGTGTCTTACACCAAGATGTACACACAATTATGTGGGTGCTCAAAACGAGTTTGGGGAGTGAATTTTTTATTTTTATTTTTATTTTTTTTTGCGGTACTGGGGATTGAACTCAGGGGCATTCTACCTCCGAGCTATACCCCCAGCCCTATTTTTTACTTTATTTTGAAACTGGGTCTCACTAAGTTGCGGAGTGCCTCACTAGGTAGCTGAGGCTGGCCGCGAACCCGGATCCTCCGGTCTCAGCCTCCCGAATGCTGGGATTACAAGCGTGCGCCACCACGCCCGGCTGGAAGTGAATTATTTTATAATCTGCTGGCGAGGTAGCACCAGACTCATGTTCCCAATATTGTGGTATCGAGTTCTGGTCCTCATTCTCTGCATACTCTTATGGTGAGTCACGCAAGCTTTCTGAATTCAGCCCTTCACTTGTAAAACAGCTAAAGGAAGTAGGGCGTTGGACTTCCACACCTTGTTGGTGGATTGGTGTCAGGCTCCAAGGCCATAAAAGATGCAAAGGCATTTTTACACATAAAAAAGAGTAAGTTATCATCATTTTCCCTTAGCAACTTTCTAAATGTCACAGGAGAGCCATACTTAAATGCTGGTGGCTTCCCAGGCTCGCAACTAGGGTAGAAAACTCGGAATACTGGCAGATGGATAGTTGGCTGAGGAAGGATTTTGTGAAATAAATGGAGCTGCTCCTAATTATGCAGAAGCTGCAGTTTTCCCTCAATTCCTAACGAATATCAGATTTGCTGGTTGAAAAAAAGTATTTGGAAGTCTGCTTATTTCATCTATTTTCCTTAGCTGGAGCACCCTGAAGTCAACTAAAGCCTAAACTAACTAACTAAACAAGTAAATAAATGTGTGTGGTAAGAATTCAGAGTTTCTTGCCTACAGTAGAATTTTCTTATCCGGGAAAAGAAAATGCCAATGAGTGTTTGGGATATTTGATTAACTAAGGACACTCTTAATTTCTTCTTTCCCATTTTTATGCCTTGTATTTTTCTTGCCTTATTGCGCTAGCTAAAACTTCCAGTACCGTGGTGAGTGTGGAAATCCTTGCTTTGTGGTTCCTTAATGGGAAAGATTCTTGTCTTGCACCATTAAAAGATGCTGCTACCTGTGGTTTAGTAGATGTTAAGTTGAAGAATTCCCTGCTAGTTCCAGTTTTCTGGTAATTTTTATTATGTGTTGAATATTATCAAGCACCTTCTCTCCGTCACTTGATATAATCGTATGACTCTATTTCTTTGGCCTTTTAATGTGGTGGGTTATACTCAGTGATTTTTAAATATTGAAACAGATTGCCCTCCCTGGCATGGACTCCACTTGGTCATGGTATATAATTCCTTTCATGTGTTACTGAATTGTGTTTGCTATCCTTTTGTTTAGAATGTTTGTGTCTATATTTACCGGGGCCTCTGTTTTTCCTCTTTGGGTATTATCTTTCTCTGGCTTTGGTGTCAAGGTAATGTTGGCCTCCCAAATATTGGCCTCTTCTGTTTTCTGAAAAAGATTGTGGAGAATTAGTGGTTATTCTTTCAACATTTGGGAGCATTCTCTAGAGGATCAATCTGGGCATGGGGATTTCTTCTTCGGGAGTTTTTAATGTGAGTTCAATTTTATAATTAATTGAGTCATTCGAATAATCAATTTCATATTGGGTGAATTATAATGGTTTGCACTTCTCGAAGATTTTCATCTAGGTTGCCAAATTGCTGTGTGTAGATTTGTTCATGGTATTCCCTTGTTATTCTTTTGGACTCTGCAGGGTCTGTGGTGATATCATTTATTTTATTCCTGATACTAGTAATTTGTGTCTTTTCTCTTTTATTATCTGTCAGTCTTGCTAGAAGTCTGTCAATTTTATTGACCTTTGAAAGAACCACATTTTTGTTTCATTGATTTTTCTCTATTGCTTTCCTGGTTTCAATTTCATTGACTTTTTCTTTTGCTCTTATCTTTATTATTTCTTTCCTTCTGCTTGCTTTGGGTTTATTTTGCTCTTCTTTTTCATTTCTTAATGTGGGAGCTTAAATTATTGATTTCAGACTTCTCTCATGTAAGCATTTCATGCTGCAAATCTCCCTCTCAGCATAGCCCTAGTTGCAAATTTTGACTTGATATGATACATTTTCATTTTCATCTCATCCAATGCATTTTTTATTTCCCTCGAGACTTCCTCTTTGACCTATGGATTACTTAGAAGTTTGTTGTTTAATTTTCAGGTGTTTGGATACCTTGCTGTTGTTTTTGTTATTGATTGGTGAAATGTTCCATTGAGGCCAATGAGAACAAACTCTATATTATTTCAAAAAAAAATTCGTTGAGGTCTATTTTATGCCCCATGCTCTGTTCTCTCTTGGTCTAGGTTCCCTGGGCACTGGTGTGGGATGTGCATTCTGCTGTTGTTGGGCAAAGTGCTTCTTTTATGTCAATTAGTTTCTGTCGGGTGATGATGTTGAGTTCTTTTGTGTCTTTGCTGATTTTCTTTTTTTTTTTTTTTTTTGCAGTACTGGGGATTGAACTCAGGGGCATTCTACCTCCGAGCTACATCCCCAGCCCTATTTTTTATTCTTTATATCGAAACCAGGTATCACTAAGTTGCGGAGTGCCTCACTAGGTAGCTGAGGCTGGCCGTGAACCCGGATCCTCTGGTCTCAGCCTCCCAAATGCTGGGATTACAAGCGTGCGCCACCACGCCTGGCTTTCTTTGCTGATTTTCTATCTAGTTATTCTAACACTGTTGAATTGTGGATCTGGCTGTTTACCTTTTAGTTCTTTCAATTCTGCCTCACATACTCTATAGTTCAGTTGTTTTGACACTTACACATCTAGAGTTGGGATGTTTTCGTTGTGAACTGACTCTTGTATCATTACACAATGTCCTTCTCTTTCCATAATAATTTTCCTTCCTCTAAAGTGTACGTTTTCTCATATGAATATAACCACTCTTGATTTCTTTTGGTTAAAGAAATGGAATACCTTTTTCCATCATTCACTTTCAACCCACCATCTTTGAAGTGAGTTTCTTGTAGATAGCGTATATTGAGTCATCTTTTAAAAGTCTACTGTCAATCTCTATCTTTTAATTGATATATATATATATATTTATTAGTAATTGGCATATATATTCATATATGTTTTATTACATTTAGTGTAAATATTGATATGTCAAGGCTTACGTCTGCTCAGCAGCCAGGAAGCAGAGAGAATCAGAAAGGAACCAGGGACATATAAAGTCCCCAAAACCACACCCCTGGTGACTTATCTCATCCGCCTCACCCAATGCCCACAGTCACCACCCGGAAAATCCATTCAAATTACTAACCCACTAAGAGATTAATTCACTGGTAATGTTAGAGCCCTTATTCCGTTATTTCACCTCTGAAGGATGGTACATTGTCAAGACAAGAGGTTTTGTGGGGGACATTCCATGGCCAAGCCGTAAATCACTACTCTGCCCCAGACATCAACAAAGCTACCAGTATTGTGCTGTGTGGGCAACGGGATTCACTGAAGGTATGGGGACTGCAAGAGGGAATTATTGCACCTGGCATAAAAATGATAAAACTGACCATCCTTACCTTGGGTCTATTTTACCAGCTGTCACCCCAATTTCTGACTAATGAGACCACCTCAGGAAAATCCAAAATGTCTAATATTAAATTATCTAATCAGAAGCAATGCCTCCCTTTTTTTTTTTTTTTTTTTTGACAAAGGCCAAGAGGAATTAGCTTATAACCAAAGAGTGACGAAACCACCTGAGAATAAATGCCATCTCCCCAAACACAAAGTTGGTTGGAGCCAGTTCTTTCTTTTTAAAGCATTTACCCTGTACTTTAAAACGATCATATTTTTTAAACCCAAAAAGAAATTCATGTGATTTGATAATTTTTGTTCTCCAAGAGATTAATGCATCCATACGAAAATCAAACCAGCTCATAGCACATGCTTGAGAGAGCCTTTGTTTTCTCGTCCATTTAACTGTGGATGCCATTCCTTGCCTTACAGAACTGCTGTGCTATAAGCGAGTTGCACAATGTGTGAGTACTACAGAGACCCAGCCCAGTTTCCAGCAGACAGCATGCTTGACGTGTTAGCAGGTTGTTTCAATCAGCTTTTCTGTCCCTGTGGCCAAAATACCAGGCTCAAACACCATAGAGGAGGAAAGGCTTATTTGGGGTCATGGTTACAGAGGTATGGTCCAAGGCAGACATCATGGAGGCACAGTGTGTGTGTGTGTGTGTGTGTGTGTGTGTTTAATGTAACTGTTATTGATGAGGTAGGATAGGAAGCCTAAAAAAGTTAGGTAGGAAGAAGGCGCTGGGAGGAAAGAAAAAAATATAGTTTTAAAAATCTGGAGAGTTTTAAGCCAACTCCACCCCTTGGAAGTTTCTTAGTCTCCGGAAAGCCCTGCCCCCACCTGAGGTTCACGGCCAACTCGCACCCATCTTGAAACCTGAGAGGCCCACCTATCGCCCACCTGAAACCTGAGAAAGAGGGACTGGGGAGGAAAGGACCCCGCCCTCTCTTTTATTTTTTCCCCTCTACGCCCCTTTCCTTTGTTCCCTTTTGCGCCCTGCCCTTCGACCTGTCCTGCTGCTCCGGGACCCAGAAGATCTTTCCCTTTCCTCCCTGAATAAAGACCTGCCTGTTGTTCCTGACTAGCTCATGTTAAAAATTCTTTTTTATCACGGAAGCCAAGAACCCACGAGTGGGACCGCGTTTACCCACGACATTATGACTGGGCAAAGAGTAATTGGCTGTATCTTTCCCCTGAGTTAAAGCAGAATTCCTTCTCACAGCTAAGTTGAGTCACCTTGCCAGAGCCCCTCCCCGCACCTCCTGAGCTTTCCGTGTTACCAAGCCCTCTGCACAGGCTGACTTGATGACGCCCATTTCCTGTAGGTCAGAGGGCTTTCAAAGCCATTTTTGGAGTGTTCCTTTCCTCTTGTTGAGGTGTACATGGCAATCCCAAAAGGTAAGAGATGGTAGACTAAGGAGGCTGACAGCTGACCTTAACACGCCTTTCATCTGCAATCCATACATGTCAATATATTCCTGTCTGGGTTGGAGCGCCCTCAAAATCAGAGCCTGGGACAAGATCTTGGTGCAGGTACCTTTTGGGGGAGATCTCAGGACGCAGGGGTGCAGGGAAAGAGGGAGGGTGAGACAGGGAGGGGAAAACTCATCACATGTGCACGGTCAAGGTTGCCACCGCCGAGGGCCACAGGGCTCGACTCTGTTAGGACCTTCGGCGAGTGGTAGATTTCCTTCCAAAATGTTCCACCCAAAGGATGCCAGGCTGGGCGCCTGTCCACTGACTCTCGCTGTGCACTGGTTAAAGGTGGCTGCTGGGGTTTGCTAGAGTGAGCTCCCAGCTTTGGAGATGGCGCAGAGGCAGGAACACCGGGAGGCTCCCTTTGTGTTTGAGGAGGACACAGTCATGGGAACCGACGTGGAACTTTCTACAGAGCCGCGATGGAGATCACAAGTGGGCTGAGCCCGTATGTCACAGGGCGTCCAACGCATGGGCTACAAGCCTGTTGCCCCATCTAGATTCACCGTTCCCAGCTGCGCCCAGGTTGCCCCTGTTCCGATGACCGTCTAGTCACTGCAGGCCAGCTCCATGCACAGGCAGGGAGGTGTTAGCCTCCATCCTGTAGAACCAGGAAGACCCCCCTCCACGCTCCTTCTGACCTATCCTCCGTTCACTTCTCCCTCCTGTGTCAGGAGCATTTCGCAGATCCCAATGGCCCCATGAAAGTCACCATTTAAGAGAGCATTTTAGCCGACCATGAAGGAAGGTGGCAGAGGATGTTCTGGTCCTGAAGCTGAAAGGTCTCTCCTGTCCACCTCACCGGGCACACATGCCAGTGTCCAAGATGACCCCCGGGCTGAGTTCAGTCCCATCCCAGGCAGCCCCTCTCTGGTGAACCCGTTCCCCTTGTTTACTTGGGCCGGCTGACCCGTCCTGGGTGCGTCGGGAGCTTACTGAGGGCCAGGCTGTGTCTTCAGGTCTACGCTCCGCATTAAGGTGGTGCCTGGGACACAGTGAGTATTTGCAGAAACCAAGGATGGTGGGAAAAGGCGAGGGAGGAAATAGAATGGTTTGCTTGTGTCACAGGTGGGGAATTCCCAGAAATGACTGTTTAAAGCAATTCTTAGCCAAAATCGATGGCAGAAGGCAGTCCTTACAGAGGCGCTTGCTTTTGCCTTTATTGTTGTTTAAGAGAGATGCTTGAAGGCTGAGTGAGTCAGACCAGCAGGTGACTTGGCTGTGGTTCCCTATGAGTCAGGCTTGCCAGACAGCCCAGGACAGAGGTGAACAGGAAACTGGGCCAGAGAAAAAACAGAGAAACAGAGAGAGAGAGACAGCACAGCTGACCAGGAGGCTTCCGCCCAGCTCTCCCAGGCCAAAAGGGCAGACAAACCACGAACTCCCAGATCCTCCTGCCGCCAGGGACGCTGCTGCTCTGGCTTGGAGGTGGCAGGTGGAGGGAGGAGGCCGTAACTGCCCCGGGCTCCGGCCCCGGCCTGCCCCGGCAAAGCCTGCCCAAAGGAGAATGCAGGGAATGGAGACCGGAGAGAAACCTTTGTTTGCGTACAGAACAATGAGAGGAGACGTGAGCCCTTGTTCTTCATCAACTGTGAATTCTCCCCCCTCCTCTGCTCCCTGCTGCCTTTCCCCAAGACTTGCCTGTTGCGTAGACTCTGAAGCCATGGGTGTGTCAGCCATGGGTGTCAGCCATGGGTGTCGCTAGGTGGATCAAGTGCTCGCTTTTCCTTGCAAATGCAGGAGGACAGACGTTGCTGCGGGTGACCCCCGGCCTCCTCTCAGCCTCTAGCAGCTATCCTGGTCTTGTCGGATCCAGCTACCCAGACCGCTGTAACCTAAAGCAACCAGGAGAGCAGACACGCTGGAGACTCGAATCGCTGAGCCGTGTGCGCGGGGAAGCGTGCTGTGTTTGTAATTCTGTTTACTGTGTGCCGGTCTCTTTCTCCACGTTCGCTACCATCTAATGACAACCCTAAAATTACCAGTACTTAGAGACGCAAAAACTGAGGCATAGAGAGGGCTAGTGGCACGCCCTACGTCACACAGCTAACACCAGGAGGATTCTGGCATTCCACTTGGGCTCTCTGAGCAAGCTCCCAGTAAGGCCTCCCTTCTGTCTCCTGAGAAGAGTTGTTTATACCTCAATGCCAGTGATGAGGCAGAATAGAAGAAATAAAATTTAGGCAGAAAAAAGATGGATTGGGAAGAGAAGGGAAATGTGGTTTTGCTTTAACAGAGCTTGCTCATCCTTAAAAAGCAAGGCCCATTCACAATGGGCTGACTCCATATTGGAAATCTCTAAGGTGATTTTTCAGAGCTCCATTTTGCCTCTCAAAAGGAAGTCATACCCATTGTAAGAAAGACCCGCATCCCAGACTTCCTGTCTCCACTCCTGATAGTCCTACCTAAAGGTTTTTCACCTTTTTTTAAAGACCAACATCCCATGCTGCCCCTGGTTCCCTCTTCCCTGCCCTGGACCCCAAAGCCAGCCCCTCTCCAGGTGTGATATAAAAGGATGAGGAGAGACCACGCGCTCTCTCTTTCCCAGCTGTGATCCCGGAGGCTCCTGAGGTGGCCTGTGCCCTTTCCCCTGTGCACCTGTGCCTTTTCCTTAAAATAAAACTGCTGCCTTTGTGTCCCTATCTGGCAGGTGTTGAAATTCTTTTCACCACGGAGGCCAAGAACCCACAAGAGATACTGTGTTGACCCACAACACCAGCATGCCCCTGGCTACAGCAGGTAATGGACAGCTTAGAGCAATACTAGCGTGTGGGAGAGCTTGGTTCTGATACCTGTTTAACCAACTTCTAGGAGAGAGAGAGAGAGAGAACGAGAACAGATTAGGGGGACCTTTCGATGCAGTTAGAAAGAAACTTGGGGGGAGTGGAATATTTGTTAGCAATCATTGATCGTGCAATGCCAAAACTGGAAGTGCAAAACTCGACCACAGATACTAAGGCTCTTCCAATGCTGCGGAGAACTGGGGAGCTGAGGTAGAAGGATGGCAAGCCGGGGGAGCAAGAGACACAGCTACGCAGCTCCCTGCCACACGCATGCTCCTCTGACGCTGCCCCTCACCCCCAGGCTGCATGGAGAGTGCCTGGAGCCTGGGGCCTTTCTAGAAAGGAAGGCATCCTGGTGCCAGGCTCTGGTACCATACCAGTTGCACAGGACTGGCCCTGCCACTAGAAGGCTGCTGTGGAGAAGAGGAGGCCGTCTGCTGTGCTCTGAGGCCCGCCACCAGCGGGAGGCCATGGCCGAAGCCGTGTGAGAGCCCAGGCATCAGCAGGGAGCCGGGTTCCGTCAGGACTCGGGGCCAGGCAGCATCACAGAGAGAGGAGAGCACAGGGGTCAACTGGAGCCCCAGACACCCCTCCCTGCGGCCAGCCCGGGTTTTGAACCTTCTGGAAATGCTGGCAGCTGTCAGGGTATATTTGCAACCCAGACCTTCCCCCCAGCTCTGGATGCAGTGTTTGCTATCACATACTTGGATCTGTCATAGAGTCTCAGACTGAATTTGTTTAAAAAGGGGCCCCAAGCCGGGCGTGGGGGCGCACGCTTATAATCTCAGTACTTGGGAGGCTGAGACAGGAGGATCCTGGTTCGAGGCCAGCCTCAGCTGCTTAGTGAGGCTCTCCACAACTTAATGAGACTCTGTTTCAAAATAAAGAATTAAAAATAAGGCTGGGAGCTGGGCGTGGTGGCGTACGCTTGTAATCCCAGTACTTGGGAGGCTGAGACAGGAGGATCACAGGTTTGTGGCCAGCCTCAGCTACCTAGTGAGGCCCTCTGCAACTTAGTGTGACCCTGTTTCAAAATAAAGAATGAAATAGGGCTGGAGGTGTGGCTCAGAGGTAGAATGCCCCTGAGTTCCATCCCCAGTACCACAAAAAATAAATAAATAAATAAATAAATAAATAAATAAATAAATAAATAAATAAATAAATAAGTAAGCCGGGCGTGGTGGCGCACGCTTGTAATCCTAGCATTTGGGAGGCTGAGACCGGAGGATCCAGGTTCTTGGCCAGCCTCAGCTACCTAGTGAGGCACTCCGCAACTTAGTGAGACCCTGTTTCAAAATAAAGAATAAAAAATAGGGCTGGGGGTGTAGCTCGGAGGTAGAATGCCCCTGGGTTCAATCCCCAGTACCGCAAAATAAATAAATTAATCAACTAATTAAATAAAAAGGAGCCCCGAACCCACGCCTCTCGCTGAGTGCCGCCCCCTGGGGTCATCCCCTATTGCCCTCTCCTTCTCTTCCTCATTCTGCCCGTCACCACCTCTTGTTACCGCCCCTGTATTCCCTTCCTTTGGTCCCCAAGGCCACCTCCCCAGTCCCAGCCCCAGCTCCTCCCACATCCTTAGTGGGCGGTGCTTCTGCGAGGCGCTCCTAGAGCAGCCGGGGTGGCCTTGCACATGCGCAGAGCACATCGCCCTCACTCAGCTCAGAATCCATCCCCACAGGGCCTCAGAGTGGAGTTTGGATTCCAACGGGCCGGGCGAGGCCCTGCGGGGACTGGTGGCGCAACCCAGCCAACCCCTCCTTCCCCCCTTGCAGCCTCCTGGCCTCCTCCAGCTCCGCACAATCAGATCCTTCCTTGCCGCAGGGCCTCCGAGCTCCTGCCTGTCCTGGAGCGCTGTCCTCTGCCTGGCCCTGTGTGGCTCTATTTCCTTCTGATCCGTCCACTCTTAGCACGCGGGCTGGGGACCTTTCCTGATCCCTCAGTAGAAAGCCGGTCCCGCCGGGCGTGGTGGCGCACGCTTGTAATCCCAGCATTTGGGAGGCTGAGACCTGAGGATCCGGGTTCTCAGCCAGCCTCAGCTACTTAGTGAGGCACTCACAACTTAGCGAGACCCCTGTTTCAAAATAAAGACTAAAATTTAGGGCTGGGGTTATAGCTCGGAGGTAGAATGTCCCTGAGTTCAATCCCCAGTACCGCAAAAA
>PVLC010009734.1:0-53049 GCA_004027655.1 Graphiurus murinus
TGTAGGCCTATTGTATATTGCCTCTATGATTTTGAGGTATGTTCCTTCTATTCCGATTCTCTGTAGTGCTTTTAGCATGAATGGGTGTTGGATCTTGTCAAATGCTTTTTCAGCATCAATTGAGATGATCATGTGATTTTTATCTTTGAGTCTGTTTATGTGGTGAATTACGTGTATTGTTTTTCGAATGTTGAACCAGATAAGGCATGTTTAAAATATTCAAAGAAGCCAGGTGTGGTGGCTGGAGGATCCTGGTTCGCGGCCAGCCTCAGCTACTTAGTGAGGCTTTCCACAATTTAGTGAGAACCTGTTTCAAAATAAAGAATAAAAATAGGGGCTGGGCGTGTAGCTCAGAGGTAGAATGCCCCTGAGTTCAATCCCCAGTACCACAGAAAAAAAAAGAAAAGAAAAGAAAAGAAAAATCCAAAGAAATAAAAAGTAACTTTTCTAAAGTGCTGAAGGGGAAGAAAAACTCCCCTAATCGAGATTTCATTTAAGGGTGATAGTAAGATATTCTCAGATCAAAATACTCACTTGAAAAACTTATGAAAAGAAGTGGTTCAGTGTAACAGTGAAGGGTGCTTTCACTGCAAATTTGCAAAATATAGCAGTAAATTATACATACAGGTTCTTTTTCTTCCACAAGAAGTCTAGAAGTTGGCTGAGTTATTGACTTACTTATCATTCATTCATTCAACAAATATTCATTGAGCACCCACCATATGTCTTCTCTGTGCCTGCCAGGTGGAGCTTACATTTTGTCCTGTCCACTCTATTTATAATTGCAAGCAACCCCTACCTTTACGTTGCCAAGCTCCTTAGTTCACTTTTTCTGTCTTCTTCATGGCATGTATTTCTTTCTGTAGAATGACATTATTTATTATTTCTATTAACTAGTGTCTATCTCCATCTGCTAAATTATAAGCTTGAGGACAGGAATCTCAGTCTAGTTTGTTTAATGAATCCCAAATGACTAGAACAGCATACTTGGCCAACATGTGTGTGTGTGTGTGTGTGTGTGTGTGTGTGTGTGTGTTTGTGTACGTTTGTACAGATATATTAGCTAATCAAATAGTATAAATGTACTATTGGGTAGACAAAACAATTAATCAAAAAAAATCAAGTGAAATCTGGTATGACATCGGAATCAGATGCTCATATGCTTTGTCTTCTCCTTGTGCCTATCAACTGACAGACGTGGCTTCATGTCTAGACATCAGAATTTCATCAAAAGCAGGAAAAAGAGGACAGGGGCAGGGTAGATTCTGCAAGCTTCAATTTATTTCTCATTGGCCAAACCACCTCAAATCATTTTTTTTTTTTGGCCACAAGGAAGACTAAGAACTCAACTATTTCACTTTTAAAGCCCCTCTGGTGGAGGCCAGCGTAGAATGTTTTGGACCATGAGGGAGTCAAGCTACGTGGACTACATTCAGTAAGAAGAGAGTCGAACCCAAGAGTAAGGATAAGACTGTAAGAAACGACATTAAAAAGTGGAAATAGAATATCTTAGAAAATAGAGCACAAACTTTTTTTTTTTTGCCTCATATAGAAATCTCAAAGGTCATTGTTTATCATTATAATTCTGTTGAAAGAAAGAGATGATGAACAGGAGGAGGAATGGGAAGGAGGAACCAGACAGAAAGCAGAACACCATCCGTGATATCATGTCCTGGCCTGGCTCATGCAACAGCTGGAAAAGGAGTTTCTTCTCACCCCCCACCCTCAAGTTGAATTAATTCCCCATAGGCCCTTAATTAGTAAGAGGCAGAGAAATCTTTCCTCCCAACTGTAGATAAAACTGTTTTCCCTTGTGTCAGCAGCCCAGCAGCCTGAAGACAAGATAAGAAACAAGTGGCGGTTGGGAAGGAAGACAGGACACCATTTGGCCAGACTGCTGGGTCACCGTTCTCAGCAGGACTGTCAAGAGACAATGGAACGTGGTTTGGCACCATTCTTGACAGAAGAGGCTGCAGCTGCCATTTGGGTTGTACTTTTTATGAGTCTGGAAATGTATCTGAATGTATATACAACTTTCTGGCCACGTGGGGACCAAAGACCAGGTTTATGCAAATGTTCCTATTTATAAACAGGTCAAGGAAATGTCACTCTCTGAGCAGAGCTTATTAAAAGTGATTTTAAGGGAAAGTATTGTGAAATGTACCTGCTCAGGAGGGGAATGTCATTTGATACTTGACAGAGGGGCCGTGGCTCTGGGGACCTGGTTCTGGCCATTCCTGAGAAGGATGGGAAAGAGATTTGGCAAGGAGAGATGGAGGTCTACATCCGACCTAGGATGGATCTATTTGCAAGCAGTTTACTGTAAGAATCAGATGACAGTGGACTGACAACAGAAAGAAACCCACCTCTGAGCCAGACTGTGGGAAGATGGAGACAGGTCCTCTCTGGTTACCCACTGGGCATCAGCGGGAGAGGTCCAGTCACAGCACATCTGGCAGGGGCAGCTCGGTGTCCTTTCCTCTGGAAAACTGCATCTAGGTAATTTCGTACTAGGAGCTGTTTTTTTCCTCATCAGCTCATTAAACAGGGCAAACAGATTCGTGGCCTTGGACACTGGATTCTTTGGGAACACTGGCTCCCTTGTCATTCCTGAAGGCATCCTTGGCATGCAGGGTGGGTCTTGCCCAGCTGCACCCTCTGTTCAGGCAGAGCTGCTGCTGTTTCTCTATTAAATTTATGGAACACTCATTCCCTCTCCACATACTCCCATGATGAGCGATTATAGCAGCAGGCAGTGTGGAGGGAGAAGGCTTTGAAACAAGCAGGACCTACCTGGCTAGAAATGTCACTTCTAGGTGTTTCTTTACTTACAAAAGAAGGACAATACTCATTCTTAGACATAAGAATGGAGTATATTGTGTTTCTCTCTCTCTCTCTCTCTCTCTCTCTCTCTCTCTCTCTCTCCGCCCCCCTTCCTCTGTCTTTTTTTCTGTCACACACACACACACACACACACACACACACACACACACACACAGTACTGCCACGGTACTGCTGAATTTTCCAGGTCACATTCACACACACATGAGCTATCTTGTCTCCTCAGTTGTTTCCAAGTTTTATGCACACACACAAAAAGTGCTTTAAAAATGTAGTTCTGAACCATACTGAAGAGTGCTCTGCTCTGTGTAATATACTCATTTGTTTCATTATCATAGAGAGAAGGATAATAGACTAAGAGTCGGGGTTTATGGTCTTGTTTGCTTCTGCTGAAAGTATGATTATCTGTATACACAGAGCCTGTAGTACAGTGTGTACCCACCATGGACTTTACACGTAGCACTGCATGTAAAGATCCCTAAAAGGCAAGCCAGGCATGGTGGTGCATGCCTGTTATCCCAGGACCTGGTAGACTGAGACAGGGGGATTACCATTTCAAGGCCAGTCTCAGTAACTTAGCAAGTCTGGGGGTGTAGCTCAGAGGAAGAACACCCCTGGGTTCAATCCTTAGTACCAAAAATAAATAAATAAATAAATAAATAAATAAATAAATAAATAAATAAATAAATAAATAAATAAAAACATATTCCCAAAGGGGAATAATGCCACATCGTTTCCTATGAGGTAGGCAGAAAATTTCACTAGTGAGTGATATTGAGAGAAAGAAATCAGAAACGGCTCTGTGTCCCCCAGTGGACGCAAGTGTCTGATCCTTGACATGATGAACATACACAAATGTATCAATGCCGATCCAAATGGTGTCCACAGGGAGGGAGAGGGAGCCAGGTGGAGCCAGGGAAAGACTCACTGAATGCTGTGTGCATGTTTGTCTCTATTACTCTGAACTTCATCACAATGTATGGTTACAATGTGCCAAGATTAATAAAAATAAATAAAATTAAAGTATTTAAAGTTAAAAAGGGAACTCTCTGTCACTGCCTAAGAGGTAAGTGGTTTTTAGAAATGGAATTCAGTGAGAACATATTAGAAACCCAGTTGGTTAATGATTCGCACTGCATTTCTTCAGTTCAGCCTTATGAGTAATAAACATTGAGGTTTTGATCTCCATCTACGTGAGTCTTGCAGTCATCTTTCAAGGGATTCCGACACGCTAGGGTGACAAGTGTGTCACTTACTGATCCCTCTTAAGCTCCAACTATAAGACTTCCATTCCTGTTGTAACATGTGAAGATTCTGAAACTCAGTGAAATTAAGTAACTTTTTTTCAGGGACATTGAGATAATGGGTCACAAAGATTAAATCAAACCCAGGACTTTTGGCTCTGCTCTATCGTAGGATGTCAAAAATAAAAGCAAATGTACCATCCTTTAGCGAACTTGGACCACCGACTTTCTTTTCACAGCCAGGTCTGGGAAAATAGCTTCCCTCTCTTGCTCTTGGTTTTTACATCTACAAAATCAAGAGCTTGAACTAAAGACCAAGAGAATTCTCTCAAAATCAAAGGTTAGGGAGTATGGCTCAGTGAAAGAGCATATGTTTAGCATGTATGAGGTCCTAGGTTCAGTCTTCACCAGGAAACAAACAAACTAAAAACGTCATGCGAGTCTGATTTTTTCCCCCCTTTGGCTCACATTGATTGTCCCTCAGTGTTTTGAGTCCAGGAGTTTTAAACTCTAAAACGGAGTGAAAAATGTTCTTTTTTAAATGAAATTTTATATATGTCATTATAAGGAAATGTATGAAGAAGGAAATCTATGATTTACTAATTAGAAATAAATAAAAACAGAGCTGATCTAGAAAAAACATCCACTGAGAATCTGCAGCCAAATAATTGTAAGCATTATCACTGTCTCACTATACCTTGAGATGGCTCAGCACAAATCAGGAACCACTTGATTCTCAACTAGAAGTTCTCTGAAGTATCATGATTAGCATTAACGTTGCAGCCAGAGGACTGCTGTACCTCTCAGCCACCATATTTAGTAGTTGTGTGAGGTAGGCAAGTCATTGAACATTTTTGATTGTCATCTATGAGTAATATTAGGAGTTTTATTATCTTTGTGATAGTCATGAGGCAAATTGTTTTGAGAAATGTCAAACAATATACAAATGTGAATCATTAGTATCCATAAAGTAGTATTCTTTTATTATTAATAAGACCATTGCTTGTCACAAAATCTAGGTAAAAATTTCCAAGGAATGTCATCTTACAAATAACTTGGTGAATCAGAGAGACTTTGTGGAAGCTCAATAAATCTGATTAAAAGCCAGTGGAGTGGAAGAAGCTGATTCCTGAGACTGTGCTGAGAGTCTCCCCTGGGAGTTGAGTTGTCAGCAAAGCAGGAATAAAATTTCCAACCAACAGTGGGGCGTCTTCTCCACAGCTCCCTCAACTACTAACACTCCATGCAATTGAGGAACACATGTGTTTTCAATGTCATGCAACTTTATGCTAGCTGCATAAATTAAGTGAAAAAAAAAGAGCTTAATTTAAAGATGGAATGTTGGAGCATTAGTCAGTCCTCTTTCTTCTTCTGCATTTAGCAGACTGGATATAGTTTCTCTAATGAACTTTTTGAAACCAGTCAGAAAACATTTTCTTTACAATGCTTAACCTTCCGAAGAACTGATCCCATTCTCCTTCTCCATATTTCCATTGCAACTTATATTCTTATATTTAGGGTTGATTCTCATTATTCCTACTTGTTGTTTTCTATAAAATCACCACTGATGCTGAATCTCTGCTCTTAAAAGAAAAAAAAAAAAGGATGGGGGCAGGGTGTATGTCACTCCAAGCCTCGGGTTACATTTTTGTCAATAAATCAATACATGACCTTGTTTTTTGTGTTTTATGTCTACAGATCTCTTCTGTAATGTGTATTGTTGATTCATTAACACTGATCTCATAGCTGAGAACTCTGTATCTCATGCTTGGATGGATCTTATCTAGCACACATATTTTCCTGTAAGGCACATATCAGCCTTCTTGCCTTCTTATGCTTAAGAACACTAGGCTACACTACAGTGTTGGGCTTGAGGGCAATTTTAAACAACAACAACAAAATCACCATAAAAAATAAAAAATTTTAAAAAATGCACTGAACAGACCTCCTCAAAAAAGGGCATTTATATACAGTGTGAGAGCTGAAACAAGAAGGCAGAGAGACAACTTATTGGACCTTAGCTAGGAATGAGCATATTGGGCACCTTGTACACTCTGCTCCTCTGAAGATAATCATAAACGACTGTGAAAATGGCACAGAATGTGATTTTGGAGTTACCAATAAATGCTAGCAAACTAACAAATTCACAAATATGGAATCTACAACACTGAGGATTGATGATTGACTGTATGTATCTGCTGTAGATCTTGCTAAATTGCATTGCTCCATTGATTTAAATGTCTATGTTTTGTTTTAGGCCAAATTCCCAGAGAACAGAGACAGATCTTCTCATTGCTTTTCATCTTGACCTTAGAACATCTCCTCGTCACTTGCAGACGAATTCTATCCCTAAAGCTTCCATGATTCTTTTCCTAAGGCCTGATTCCTGGGTATAATAATCATAATAATCACCTCCAGACCATATTTTTGAAAATAATTTTATTGGCATCTTGCAATTCCACAGAGTGGTGAGATTCAAAGTGACACATTCATACATGCACACGTCACTTGACATGCTTCCCACCACGCCCCACCCCTTGACTCCCCTCGGCGCTCCCCATACATGTTAGTGAGAACAGTAGTGACATCCTCATACATGAACGTAACATATTTGGTCTGGTTAAGGTGAAATCTCAGTAGAAATCCCATCCTGCCAAATTTAGCTGGAACATCACTACTGCCACAAGGTGTTTTCACTTATCTCTGTCTGAAGCTTCCTTATCCTACCTTGGGGTCTTTCCAAATCGCCTACTTTCAAAACCTTGGTCTACCCTCCTCTCTCTTCTCTGCAGATACTTGCAAAGTTTTTGAGATCAAGGGCATCTGGTATAGATGCTTTGTCATTTTCATCATCGTCTCTTTATTTTCTTAGAGAAATTAATTTTCCTCCTTTTGACATTTTTCCAATGTCCTTGATTTTCATTTTTTTCCTCTGTAACAAGACACTTTTGGAAAGTGGTTGCCTTCTCTGCCATCATCCTTTACCACTCAGTCTCTGGCTTCTGACTTAAACCTTCCTTGAAGCTGCTGTCTTCATGGTCACCAGATCCGCTGGTTCCTGTTTAATGTATAACTGCATAGACTCTTAACACTGAGCCCTATTGACTACTTGCTTCCTATTGAAGTGCTCTCCTTGACTTCCAAGAAGAACTGAAAGTTTCCCTATTTTATTTCTATTTATTCTTTTTCCTCGTTTGAGGGTTCCCAAAGTTTCTCCACCATGTCATTTCTTATTTTGCCCCATTTTGCAATAGAAATTTTAGTACAGTGGAAAGCAGGCTTTCAAGAGCACAGAACTGGGCTTGGCTTTCCACTGACCCTTCCCTCATTTGCAGAACAGTGTCCTCCCCCTGTGATTTCATCAATGTCTGCTGCCTATATTTGTCTGAGAGGCTACATAATCCCAGAAAGGAAATGTCCCTAAGAAATAGAGGCAGCCAGGTCCAGATGGAAGACATATCAATCAGAAGATTCAAGGACTTTCTGAGTCATCGGTGGAGGAGGAAAGCTACAACCCAATGTGGTGCTGAGGATGGAGCCTAAGAGAAACCAAATTCATGTGATAAAATGGAGGGAAACTGACAGGAACCAAAACAGACTGGCACTAGTGTTTGCTTTGATGGCCCCTGGATGTTAATTGAATATGATGTGGACCTAAATCTAAGACTACTAGCTCATCCACAAGAAATTACTTTTATTTCCCCTCTTTTTCAGAGTAGGAAGTAATGGTTAGGGGTGAAGTCCTGAGTGTTTTAGGTATTAAAACAGTAATAAGACCCAAGTATCCCTAAAACCTGTTCTTCAGATATTCTTTTCCATAATTATTTCATCTGGTTGTGCATTCATTAAGTTTTTTTTTTAAACCCATGATCCTGTATAGACTTTGTGACAACCTATTTTAAAGATAATCTTGAATTTACTTCCATAAGAGCTTTTCCATAGCATCCAAATCATAAACACTCTATCTCTCATCTCAGCCACAAACCATTCTGCTTGATAACAGTTTTCAATATACTATTTCAGGGAATGACACCAACAAATAGATGGGCTAGGAGACTCCAGCCCTGATCTCACCATGTGGGGTAATGATTGGGATCAATGTCTTTGTAAATGAGAATTCAGAGAGCTAGATCTTCCCTTCTGTCATGTGAAGACACAAGGAGAAGGTGACAATCCCCAAGTCAGAAGAAGGCCCTCGCCATAGCTCCACTATGCTGGTTCCTGGGATCTGACTTCCAGCATCCAGAATTGTGAAAAAATAAGTCTATGTCATTTATAAGCCTCCCCATTTATGATGTTTCGTTATAGGAGCCCAACAGATTAAGACACTCCACAAAAGCAATGTCCTAGCAACCATCAGCAGATAAAAGTGGCTCTGAGAAAGCTCCAAAATACAACTAAGAAGCTACAGAAACTCAGCAGACCACAAAAACTGAGATAAGTGCATAGGAAAAAAAAGTAGAAAATGTTTTATCTTTGTCACCTCATTCCCCAGGATGGCACAGCTCAGCAGTAAGAGATGCTGAGATTCCCCTGTGATGCTCCTCATTGCCAAAGGGTCCTACAGTCTGCAACAATGTGAGCCCTGCGTGTTGGAGCTGCCCAAACACCATGCTGCTCTGCCCATGCATAGCAGTGCATCCAGGGGTGACTGCTCCAAATGCATGGACACCAGAGCAAGACTACAAATAAAAAACAAAAAAGGAGGAGGGCCGGCACCACCAAAGTAACACAAGATATACAAGAGGGCAACGGTACAAACTTGGGAAAACAATATATGAACAAAATGAAGAGTTGGAGAAAGGGATAGAAGTCATTACAAAGAGCCAAACAAATTCTGAAGCTAAGGAATACAATACATGAAATGAAAAATTTAGTAGAGAGCTTCAAAAGTAGACTTGAATATACCAACGTCAATCTCAGTACTCTGTATTAGGAAGGGGGGAAATCAAAACCATAACACCTGGCTTGCAAGATTTCTGCTAAGGAGTCTGCTTGAAATTTTATGGAGATTCCCTTATATGATACAAGTTGCTCTTTGTTTTCAAGTCGCTACTTTCAAAATTCCATTTGTCTTTGTCTTTTGACAATTTAATTATAATACGTCCCTGTGTCAACTTTTTGTCTTCAAAGTACTTTAGACCCTTCAGAATTTTTGAATTTGGATGTCCACATTCTCCTGATTTTGTAGGCTTTGGTCATTATTTCTTTAAATCATATTTTTCCTCTTTCTTATCTCACTCTTGAACTTTTATGATGCACATATAGTTTGTTTGATGGTGTTCAAAAAAAATCTCATGGGTTTTCTTCATAGATTTTTCTTCTTTGACTCAATAATTTTTAATGATCTGTCTTTGAGTTTGCTAATTCTTTCTTCTGTCACATGCTTTACAACATGATGTGAGACTATAATGCACCAATAAAATCATGTTGTAAAAATAAATTAATATATAATCAAATTTTTTGAAAAAGTAGACTTGATTGATCAGAAGAAAGACATATTATAATTAAATTGTGTTATGGTTTTGATTTGGAAATCCCCCCAAAGGTTCATGTGTGAACGCTTGTCTCCAATGCGTTTCTCCAATAAGGTTTCAAGTTGGGGCATGGCTAGAGGAGACGGTTCACTGGGGGTATAGTCTTGGGGATTATATATGTCTGTTTCTTCTTCTTGCCCTTTCTGCTCCTGGCCACCATTACTGAGGGTGGCTTTTCTCAGTCACATACTCTGCTGCTGTGGTTCCTGCCGTGGAGCCATCCGGAGCTTCTGAAACCAGAAGCCAAAATAAACCTTTCTTCTTCCAAGTTGTGCTTGTCAGGTATATTGTTCACTGCAATGGAAAATCTGAAATAAACACTAGGAAAGAATGGAATGCTATATTCAAAGTACTGAAAGAAAAACTGCCAATCAAGGGTACTCTACGTGGAAAAATTATTCTTTAAGGAGAAAATAAAGGAGAGCTAAAGTCTTTCTCTAACAAACAAAAACTAGGGAGTTTCTCACCACTAGTCTTTATAAGAAATATTTAAGGGAGTTCTTCATACTGAAGTAAAAACATACTAAGTAGCAATTCAAATGTATGTGAAACACGAAAAGCACACTATTAAAAGTAAATCATACTTTTAGCTAAAATGTGGGGGACTGGGGGAAGAGACAATACTCAAATAAATAAAATTAGTAATAAAAAGAACACATTATAAAAGGGGCTTCAGAAATAAAAGGGATCATAATGGATTGATATTTATAATTATAGGCCAATAAATTTGATAACATAGAAGAAATGGATAAATTCCTTAAAATACACAACCTACCAAAACTAAATAAAGAAAAAATTAAAAAGGCTAAACAGATCAGGAGATTGAATCAGTAATTGAAATCCTCTTCACAAAGAAAAGCCAAGTGCCAGATAACTTCATGGATGAATTCTATCAGTTAAAGAAAAATTAATACCAATTGTTCATAAACTCTTCCAAAAAACACTTCCAAACTCATTTTATGAGACCAGCATCACCCTGATTCTACGCCAAAGACATCACAAGAAAAAAGAAATACAGGCCTATATTCCTGATAAATATAGATAATAAAAATTCTCAACAAAATACTAGAAAACCAAATCCAACAGTACATTAAAATAATTATACACCATGACCAAATGCGATTTAAAATAGGGATGCGAGGACATTTCAACATAAACAAATCAATTTATTGCCGCACATGAATCAAAAGATAAAAATCATGTGATCATCTCAATTGATACAGAAAAAAGCAATAAATGTTTATATTTATTGACAACAGATGCCTATATTTATATGACAAAGCTCAACGCCCGTATCTAATAAACATCTCAACAAAATGAGTATAGAATTAATTTATATCAACAAAATAGAGGCCATATATGAGAAGCCCATAGCTAATATCACAAACCATAAGGAAAAAAAGAAAGAATACAAGGCATCTGTCTACAAAACATTATAAGGCATACTAAAAAGGGAAAAGGACAACTGGAAGAAACAGAGAAAATGAGAATATAGAAGAAAACCTAGAGGACTTTGTGCATGGTGATGACTTTTTAGACAATAAAAAAGTATATCTAAGAAAGAGTTAATTGATAAGGCATGATCTAAGAAAGAAATAATTTGATTAAATTTAAAACTTCTGCTCTTAAATGTAAGAGAACAAGAGGGCAAGCCACAGAATTGGAGAAAATATTTCCAAAAGACACACCTGATAAAATATTGCTATCCAAAATATACAAAGAACTCTTAAAACTCAATAATGAAACAACCTGATTTAAAAATGCACCAAAGACCTTAACAGATGTCTCATCAAAAAAAAAAAGTGTATGAAAAAATGATCCACATAATACATCATCAGAGAAAATCAAACTAAATCAATAATTAGATACCTCTACATATCTACTAGAATGGCCAAATTCCAGGATAACTAACAATATCAAATGCTGTTAAGGAAGTGAAACCATGGGAATTCTCCCTCATTGCTGGTAGGAATGCAAAATGGTGCCCTTTGGGTGACAGTTGGCAATTACTTAAAATCTAAACATGCTCTCCTCATACAATCCTGCAGTCATGCTCCTTTGTAAAGGAACTAAAGATGTATGTTCACATAAAAACCTACACATAAATGTTTTTAGTCACTTGTTCATAATTGCCAAAACATGGGAGCGATAAAGTATTTTTTGTTTTGTTTTGTTTTGTTTTTTTAGTAGGCAAATGGATAAACAGACAGTGCTACATCCAGACAAAAGCCTAATCTATAAAGCTCTTGGTTACCATGGGGAGAAAAAAAAACAGATATTACTCAAATAATTACTTAATTCATTGAATAATTGTAAACTCTGATAGGTAAAGAAGGAAAGAATACTTGTACAATACTTGAACCTTACCTAGTTTGGGAGGTCCAAAAAGCTCATTTTACAAAGATAAGTTTCTTTTGCTGCAATCTGAATAACGAGTTTGGGGATAACTGGAAAAACCAACGGAGTAGCAATAGAAGTGAACAACTGAGGCTTGTTGAAAAGGTAAAATCACAGGGTTTTCTAGTGAGTGAATGTAGGACTGTGGGAGAGAGGGATGGTTGTGGAGGAGTATCCTGACTTTCTTGCTGATCCTGTTAAACTATACTGTCATTTATTGAGATTAAGACGGTGGGAGGGGCTTAGGTTGGAAAGTAGAAAGGAAATCATGCGTTTGGATTTGGACACTGTAAGTTGAGATCCCTTTGAATAATTGCATGGAGAGGTTGAGTGAGGAACTGGAGAGGACTCCACTGACACAAATTTGTAAGTCATCACCATGTAGATGATGAAATGGAAGCCATGAAGACAATGTAATTGAGCAAAAAGACATCAAGGAGCAAGAAAATTATCCATGGTGGCTTTAATGAGCTCCAATTTGTCATGGACAGAAAAAGGAAGAATAAGCCTGTAAAGAATATTGACAACAAGAAGCATATTGTATCACTTAAAGAAAAAGGGAGAGATCCCTTCAAAAATATAAAATACTTAATGTTGTCAAACAAAATTATAGTTGAAAAGGGTGCTCTGGGGTTAGCAGTCCAGATATCATTGATGACCTTTAGCCTGGCCCCTTCTGATGAGTAGTGATGGTTCGTGCAGATTAAAGTGGTTGATCAGTAAATTGAAGGGGTGATTATTTGCTTGAAAAGAATGCCTGAGAAGGAAAGATCGAAACAGGGCTGTAGATGGAAGAAATGATCAATACCAATACTGGTAGTCTTTTCTTCCTCTTCCAGCTACTTAATAATAGAAATGGGTCCTTCATCATTTTTGACTAACCAACCCATTTGGTTTAGACTATAATTTGACAGGTCATAGAGCCTCAATTTTTTTTTTTTTAAAGAGAAGGAAGGAAGAAATTTCTCCCATGAATCTTTATTCTGGAGGGTGAGGAAAAGATTAGACAACTAAGCAACTAACTGTATAAAATGTCTAAATTATACTTCCTTCACCAATTTACAAGAGTCAAATCATAGAATCTGCCTAGGTGTCCATCAACAGTTGAATGGATCACAAAACTTCGGCATATACACACAATGGAATTTTACTTGGCCATAAAGAACAAAATCTCACCTTTTGCAGGAAAATGGATGGAACTTGAGAATATCATACTAAGTACAGCCAGTCTCAAAACAATGGGTAGATGTATGTTTTCTCTTCTATGTGGGAGCTAGAGAGGTATTAGGAAATGAGAGCAAAGTCAAATAGATGAGCAGAGACTGTAGGGGGTGACTGAGGGGGATCAGGGACGAGAGATGAAATCAAAAAGAGTGTAAGAGTAGAAACTGCTATGAATGTATACAAAACCATCCATTCCAATATCAAAGACATAACACAGGGAGGGGGAGGGACCTGTTGGGGAGGGCACCAAGAGCTGTGTACATGCATCTGTCTGATGCTCTGTACCCCAATATGATGTAAAATTTACAATGCACCAAATTAAAAAGAAAAGAACTATGGTCAGTTAATCAAAAATACGAGTTGAAATGAAGAATCATGAAAATGTTACAAATAAAATCTGAACACTTTGCTTTATTGTTTATACAAAGGAAACATTTTTATTATTTTGTGGACATACTGTCAATACTATATTCTTATATTGGATTTTTGCACATTACGTTTTCATTAAACATGATCATAAGCTTTTAAAAAAGAAAATCTTGGGGGGAAATGCTCCAATTTAATTTTCCTGGATAACTACTTTTATGATCATGCAATGTAAAGTTAAATTTTGCAAAACCAATTTGGGGTGGACCATTATGTTAAAACAATTACTTAAGGGCAGTCAGAAAGAATTCTGAAAGGAAGCCAAGGCCTTAAAAAGGTGCTAGGTGACTGTAAACAAGGCGATTTATGTCCTGTCTGTTACCAAGACACAGCACTGTCTTCAGGGTCCCAAAGGGCTTGATTTCTGCACTTAAGGAGACTCCTCTGTTCCCTCAGGCTTTGTCCTGTGCACCTGTCCCAGATCCTGTTTGAGTCACACATCATCATTGTGTATGGGAAAAGATGACTCACTGTGAAAGATCTGGCTTTAGTGTGCTCACCCGGTTTTGAAAACTTAACTTTATTTCACTGTTTCAGAAACTATGAGTCTTTGTACACAAACACACACACATTAGCCAAACGCCGTACCTTTGACTCTGCCACTTTGAGCCCAATCATCAAACTGTTGTTTCTGCAGAATTTATAAAATCCCCTCACCATCACCGAGTCAATTTAGCTAAAGTCATAAGTTATACTTTTGTGTCAACACCACTTTAATTGAGAAAACACTGTACAGTGGGCAGAACTGGATTCGCTGTTTCAACAGATAATTTGGAGCAAACTAAAACAATCTTCAAATATTTCAGCATCTAGTGTCTAGAGAAGAATTTTAAAAAAAATGTCAGAATTATTGCCCCAGCAACTTTTTTAGAACTGGTGTATTTGGTCCATATTCCCTTCAGGAAACTTATCTAGATAATTCGTCAATTATCTGTGCAGTTGTTTTTGCTTTAAAAATGTGGTATGCAGTGAGGAGATAGCTTAATAAATGAATTAGAAAGAATTCTACCAGCTCACCTTAATCAGAGCCTATGATGTTAATCTGCTTCCAATCTACATGTACTCTGATTCCTGAATTTCAACTTGGTCCTTCAGCCCTCACCTCTGTTTTCTGACTTTTAAGCTTCCTCAGATGACATAGCAGAAACCTCTTCCTTAGCTCTGACTTTCATTTTTTTCCACTAAACCAGCAAGTTAAATGGATTCTTGGCTCAACTAACTTATGGTCACTCTGCACAAATGTCAGAGCCCACCAACCCTACCCAGAATTATTTACCTACACACACACACACACACACACATACACACACACACACCCTGGATCTTCATTTCTGCAGACCTGGAGCATGGAGCCAAACAGAAAAACCCGAGGGAAAGAGCCACGGGCTCTGAGAAGATACACAGTAAGCAAACCCTCAGCCCCCACCTGCCCAAGCACACCTTCTGCAGATGAGCAGAGTGAACCTGCCCTCTGTCTGAGCATGCTCTTGGCTCCCCAAGGACCCTGGACAACTCCATATTTAAGGACAGAACACTTCTAAGGGAGGGGTCAGTCATTCCATCATGGAACTGGTTTTCTTGAACCATAGGGCTGCACTATGCCTCCTCTTCCTCGTCGATGCGTATATTGTTTCGAAAAGGAGAGAGAAGGTCTGCTTCCAGTGTATATGATGGCTGCGTCTGTAGTTCTGCACTGTGCTCAGACAATGTGTTGTCCTGCGGCCTCCTATTTGTTGTTTTTGTTTTTGCTGGATTGAACTCAGAGACATTGAACCTGAGCTACACCCCTAGCCCCTTCTATTTTTTATTTTGAAACAAGGCCTCACTAAGTTGATGAGATTGGCCTCAAACCTGCAATCTTCCTGTCTAGACCTCTCAAGTTCTGAGAATTTAGGCCTGGGACTCCACTCCTGGCCCATGGTTCTTGGTTGATTTGATTCACACCCTAGGAGAGATAAACCAGAGGGAGCAAGGTCTCTCCTGGAGTAAATGACCCTTCCCCCAGGCTTCCTGAAAACACTACCAACTACTTGTCCATTCCTTCCAGAATGGCCATGATCAAATGAGCAGTTAAGTTCAAGTCAAATACTATTAACTATGAGGCTCTCAAATATAGTTTAAAAGTCCCCAAATCAATTTTTTAATACTAATTATGATGATAGCTAATGTAGTTTGTGTGTTGTGGATTCTCTACAGAAAGAAATTGGGCCCCACTCACTCAAAATTTGTTACAGATGTTTAGATCAATATCGCCACAGATACACCAAGAGGGTCTGCGAAGGTTAGTTACTTATGAAGAGGCTTTTAGGGTGAGCCCAACAGCCCCCGAGCAGGTCTGAAGACAGTTTAAGAGAGAAAGGAAAGAAGTCTGGGGGAGGTTTTCAATGCAGCTAGCGGCTAGCTAGCAGGGCCAAATTGGGGATTCAGGAGCTATGTGGTTTGAATCTTCCACTAGTTCCAAATGAGGTGTCACCCAGTCTTCTTGATAGTTCTCTCAGATATAGGATGGAAAAGGGAAAAAAGGGAGAGGTCAAGCTTAAAAGCTGTCCGTAGTAATATATTAAAAATGGATTCAGAGTCCCTGTTGTACCGTAGGTATCCTGCGCTAAGAACCTTACATCTGTTTTCTCCTTGAAGTCTCTCCCTCCTGTACCCCTTAGAGGAGCTGCACAGATGAGGAAGTTGATGTCCAAAGAGGGGCATAGACTTCCCAAGGTCAAATAGCCAGCTGGTGCAGAGCCAGGACTTTGACCTACATCTAGTGTCTAGTGACAAAGCCCGTGATTTGATTTGAGCTTTGACCAGAAAGCAGAGCAGCCTCACCCAGCCCAATAGTCAGCAGGGTGATAAAAATCATGGTGAGACCTTCCGTTTGGACCATCGATTTATGTCTGTGTTTTTATATACACTTGAATATCACAGTTATGTTTTCAGCAATGAACTTGTTGGGGCAGTATCCAAATCTTAAACAGAGAGGTCCGTAACAAAGATAAAACCACAGGATATACTTTCTACAAATCAGACCCCTCCCTAAACGGGTGCAGGAAGCCGCTTCTCCCCCACCCCCATCTACAGAGTTAATGTTAATACATGCAGCATGAACCGCATACCCACAGACCAAACATTATTCCTGAGATGAGATTTGCTGATAGAGAGTCTTGCAATTTTCTAAGCAGCTCCATAACAATTTCTTCGGTGAATACGATAAATAGAAGAGCAGATTGCATTTAGCCAGAGAAATGATGGAATGTGTTATAGGGTTATGTTTTTTTTTTTTCCTCAATATTTGAAAAGTGGTGACATGCAATAGTCTTGGCCTGCAATCGTATGGAAATTCACATAACAGTTGCCTTTCTCTCATAAGTTACTTCCTTCCTGAGAGCGATAAGTGGATGAGCAATCACACCCCTGCTGTCTTCTGGAGAGTCTGAACAAAGCGCTTTGGAACCGGCACCGTGATCTTAGAATGCTGTCTGTCTACATCAATTGCAAAGACTTAAAGTCAGCCTCTGATGCAAACATCCAACCAAAAACACAAGGCTCCTTAATCTACGATTCAGACCACGGGTGAAAACATAATGATAGCTGGATGGAGAAATGTATTATGACTAACTCTGGAAAAGTTATATAACTTACTGGAAAGCAACGTGACTCACAGCCTTAGGACAAGCAGCTGGGTCTTCCCTGGCAGATAATGACTTATGGTCCTAATGAAAATAGCATCCTTGGCCATGATGAACCGTTCCGCGCACCATGAGATGAACTTCGATAGCACCCACTTTTGTCCAGCAGGTCTCGATGAAATGAAAAGATTGCACCACACCCTCTTTGAGCCACAGAAGTGCTGTCACCCAGGAGCACGCACACATGTGTGCTGTATTGGAGGGACCACTGTGCCAGCAAGAGACCCCAAGAAAGAGGCTACGTGTGCACGTGGAGCTTGAGTCCAGCCTTCCAAAACAGAAGGAGGGTGCAGGCCGGAGGGAGCACATATGCCTGATGGGGTCTGTAGTTTTGTCACCAGGGAACTTTCTCAAGATGCTTTTATGCCCTGGCAGTTCTCTGGCACAAGCCTCACGTTACTGAAACGGAAAAACGAGGCTGAGGAAAGCAGCCCAGGCTGTCAGCTCTGACTGATGACCGAGCAGGGATTGTGCATTGTCCAGGTTACCATTGTAATTGAATAAAAGCAAGAGGCAGAGATGGCGTCACCCAGGGCCCTGAATTCCCTGCAGCAAGTGAGCGCCAAACAACAGATTGAGCTGGACCTTTTTAAAGATCTCCAGATAATTTCAATACATAAAATAGCATCATAGTAATGACTTGGTGCCTAGCAGAGGCCTTGCAGGTATTTGGCAGGTACGTGGTGAGTATTTGTAATACAAATGAGGATGTATCAGTATCTTTTTTTTAAAGACCAGAAAGTGAATTGATCTTTAACAACATCCTGTGGTGTGCTCAAAGGGCCTATGAGCTCCTTTCCTCTTGGTAGCTGAGCAATCCAAGCTATGAAGAGGTTAAGTGATTTGGAAAGATAACATCCAATAAATCATGGGTGAAGTCAAGAGAAAAGCTCTCCCAAACTTCCTGCTTCCCTTCCAGGGAGCATCCGATTCCCTCCCTGGGTCCAGCGGTTTGCTGTGGGAGACGCACTGGGGGGCCGTAATGCTGACCAGAGCCTTGACGTTCAGACAGTGATCTGGGCCCGTTTATTAGGGATGGTGCTCCAGACGAATTTCCTTTGTCTTTTCTCATAAAGCGAAATCCCCCATCCTCATTCCTTCTGTCCTGACCATTGTAGTCCTGATAGAAGATCCGATTAAAGTGTCATCTTCTAGTGGACTCCTGGCTCGGTCAACTTCTGGCTGCTCGGGGCAAATGCCAGAGCCCACCAGCCCAGCCCAGGCATACCCGTCACTTCCTTCCCACCAAACCCCGGGGGAAGGGCAGTCTGAAACAACTGGAGGGAAAGAGCCAGGGGTTTGAGAAGAACGACAACCCTCGCCGTGTCGGCACCCACCTGTCACACCTCACCTTCTGCAGAGGAGCCAAAGGGGTGTCAAGAGGGGATGTCACCCACAATCACGCCAGACCTGAAATCACCCCAGGAGTGCTGCTGGTCCCCCTGAGGACCCTGGGAACCTCCAGATTCAAAGAGAGAACACTTGCAGGGAGAGGCTGGGCCCTGAGGCATGGAATTCATTTTCCTGGGTCATGTGCTTACTGATATTTAACTCTCGTCTCTCAATATCCAGATTGAGGAGAAAATGTATGATTTAAAATGGACACAGTCAAGGCGGGCGTGGTGGCGCACACTTGTAATCCCAGTACTTGGGAGGCTGAGACAGGAGGATGGCAGGTTTGCGGCCAGTCTCAGTAGTGAGACTCTATTTCAAAGTAAAAGATAATATAGGGCGGGGGTGTAGCTCAGATGTAGAATACCCCTGGGTTCAACCCCAGTGCCACAAGAAAATAATAAAATAAAGTAAAATGGAAGCAGTCCATGTGTTTAGCTCTTAAAAGGATACCTGGAGAGGAAGCTGGCTTAGTGGCTGAAGGGTCTTTCTTGTTAGAGCCGCGGGCGCTGACTTCAGTGTGAGTCGTTTTTGATTTTGTGGCTGAGGAGATGGTTGAGCAGCTGGGTTCATCCCAAGCAACTGCTCTACCTTTTAAGATTTAGTAAGTTCTAGATGAAATACACATTTTCAAAATCCCTGGGTTCAAACACATGTTGAATGCAAGAACTTGGGCAAATAAATCTGAGAGTCTGAGTTGCTTTGTTTGAAATGTGACCTTTCAGGTCTTCTAGAATTTAGGACTAAATCAAATAAGATGTGTAGGGAGCCCAACACAGTACTTGGCACATAGAAAGGGCCCAAGAGAAGCGATTTCCATTTCCCTTCTCCATCGACTGAATTCTTGTTTTCTCTGACTGGTCTGATGGGAGAGCGATATGTTCCTTATAACACTTCTCAACATGCTGTGTGATGTTAATCAAGTCAGGGACCTCTCTTCATTTCCCTTCCCCATAATGAGGGGTGGAGCTGGGTGGTCGCTGAGATTTCTGTGGCTTGTGCTATGTTTGGATTATCTCCAGAGAAGATGTATACCGCTATGAGATCCCCAGCAGTTTTTTTATTCTTCCCATTTCCATTCTTGTCTCTGCACATATGACTGTGACAGTGATTTTCTACTGCCCTTGGCCATGATTCTGCCACTGTGAACTCAAAGGCTAAGAAGGATCCAGCTGGCATCTCCTCTTCACCCTCTGCCCATGCAGGAACTCACACCTGCACTTCGGGAAAGACACCTGGACCTGCGACTTCTGCTTATCTTTGTTCCTAGGATTCCCCAGGGAGGAAGGAGGACACTGCCCTGCTAGCAAACCAAATGCAGAAAGCCACACACTCGCTATTTCATTTACTGTGACAATCATGACAGATCGCTACCTACAGACTGGCTGGGACCAGAGATCAGATCTCTGCAACTTCCTAGCTCTGCAGCCTTGTGCAAGTTACCTAACCTTTCCATGCCCCACGTCCTAGCTGTAAAACAGGCATAATAAGAGAACTTGCCTCATAGGGCTGTTATAAATATTAAAAACTCTGGTGGACGTATAGTGCTTCCAAGAGTGCCCGCACATGGTAAACATATTCACTCTAGTGTTTGCTATTTTTTTTTTTTAGTTGTTCTGTGCCAGAGAACAAACTGATGTTGACTAGACACCAGTTACAGCCCAGCTCCTGAAGAACTCGCAGCTGCACAATAGGCAAACCAGTCCGTGGCTCTCCCCCGCACATGGTCAGTTTGCCAAGTGCCAAGCACTGTGCTGTGTGCTCCGAGGCAGAGATGGACGCCTCATGGTCCAGCCAGGAGCAGACCCGCCTGGACTGAGCGTCTTGATTCATATCTAAAGTGCCAGCTGCTCACTATGTGACCCGGAGTAACTTATCTAGTCTCTGCAACCTTCCACTTCTTCATCTGCAAGTGGCACTGACCTTAGAGCAACGGCATCAACCTGGCTGGGTTGTTGTGAAATTGGATGAGACCCTATGCGTGTGGTCCTGGCACGGGACACAATACAGCTGTCAGCTCCTGCTGGGCACTTTTAGTGAAGGGTGGCAAATGCCAGGAAAGCAGTAGACCCAAGGTGCCACAGAAGCACAGAGGACTGGCACCCACACACCTAGACGGGAGGGAGGGGGCATCGGGAATGCTTTCTGATGGAGGGGACTCGGGGTGACTCTTAAGGAACAAGTGAGGGTGACCAGGTACAACATGGAGAACATTCCAAGGAGAGAAAACTCAAGAGCTAGAAAATGTAGTACCCGTGGAGTCTTCTATGAAATATTCTCACCATGGGGATATCCGTGGGATAAGGGCTTTCCTGCCTAGTCCAGGTCAGAGGAAGTTGAATCCTATTAAACATTCAAAACTGGGTCTTGGGTTAATTGCCCACAGCAGAGCAGTCTAGCCCCAAACTCAGGGCCAATTCCTCAGATTTGTTTGTGACACTGGACCTTGGTGGTGAGGATGGAGGGTCTGTCCCTGGAGCATGGTTGCCCCTAGCCACCTGCATCTGATGTGAAATTTGATGTGAAATAGAGCGCTTGCTTTGTGGTCCAAAGCTGAGCTCTTCCAAGCCAGTCTGTGCTGCTTCCCAAAACAACAGAATTAGCACAGCGAGGACACACAGCATGAAGAAGACTAGCACATGCTCCACCTAAGAAATTAGCAAAGCTTAAAATTCTGGCAGGCTCTTCCCACGCCGAGGAGAATCATAAGGTCAGACTAGAATGCCAAAGACAATTACATTTCACAGATTCCTCTGTGGGGGCGAGGGGGGGTGTGTCTGCTGTTCAGCAATGCTTGAGATACCTATAATGGTAAAATAAATTTTTCAATAACAAATGACCTCCAGGAAACTGAGATGATTGTCTGACTCCCTGTCTTTGCAGATCTAAACTAGAAGCCACGTACCTCTGAAAATATTTCCTATCTCCATGGTATGGGGAGGGTAGGCGGGGCGTTACTGGGAACATAAGCCTGTTTCTTCCAGGTACTTACAGGACAAAATCAAGAAAACATGAAGCGGAAGATGAAAATCAGGACCAAAATGGATGTTTTCTGAGGCTCCCTTTCTGAGCTGTAAGGATGCCTCTGTTTATAGTAGAAGATGTTGTGGTTTTTGCATCCACATAAAAATCTAATTTGTTTGAGTAATGATCTGTACATCTTCTCCATGAGGTTAGTTTAGCCTCAGGGTGTGAGGTGACCCAGGAAACCCGGAGGTGGCAGCTTGCTCCCCTTGGAGTAGCTCTGTCCAGATGAAAGCAATCAGTCCCTTTTGCATATGAATTTATAGAGAAAAGTTGCACAGTTAACCCAAAGATTTGTCTCTGTCAAAAAAAACTTCTCATCCATTTCCTAAGATGTAAATGTTGGGGTTATACCTGGCTGTGTTCTGGGCATTTTTAATCCATTTTTTACCTTCTTTCTTCATCCATCTCTAAGGCTTGAACAGCTCTATGCTTTTTACTTCCATACGTGTCAGTAAGGGTTGGGATGTGCTGCTATAACAAGCAATCCTTGGACGGATTTCAGTGGCCTGAAGCAACAAAGGCTTATTTGCCTTTCACACCAAGCGTACTAGGGTCTGAATGATTCCTTGGTCCATGTGAAAATTCAACATTTCTCTTCTACATCAAGATGAGCTTCCAAGACCCCTGAAACAAATCCAGGGAATTACTTGATTAGCCTGGAAGTGACTTCTACTCACCTTTCCAAAATTAAATCACATGGTCCTGCACATGTCTGCCTTTCCATCTTCACCTCATACCACTCGCCCCTGGCTGGAAGGGAGTCATGGCAGACTTTGAAGATCTCCAAAAAAAAGGCTTGCATCAGATGTTGGGAACCTCCCGAAGTTTGGCTAATTTTTGCTGTACTTGACCCCAAAGAGCCACACCTCCCTGTTTCCACCCACAGTACGCTGACAGCTCCATCAGGTGACCTGATTTGCCCACAGGAAAATAGAAAATGTGATACATACAGATACTTACTCATTCCAGCTTGCCCTCTATTGCTGCACACAGAGAAGCCTATGGGTGCTGCTTATAATCAACACCCACACAGTAATAGTGAGAGAAAGGCTTTAACAGGGAGCCTGGCCCTTCCCGGACCTCCCCACAGCACTCGCTCAGACAAGCTCTTCCTCTTCTATCGGCTCAAATCCATCCTCGTGGCTAGCATCACATCTGCAATTCCATGTCAGGACGACTTTCATCTTCACATCCTCGTCTTTGGAATTCCTCCCTCTATTTCTGTCATTAGTTTTTAATTTTAAAGTGACTACAGAGGCCTCCTTTGCCAAGGATTCCTCTCTCCATCTGCACTTTGGTTATTAAGATTGACTAGTTGGGGCTCCCTCCTAGTGGCAAGAGGAGAGGTGACCTCTTCTTTTGAAAGTGTCAATTAAAACCTCATTATTGGGCCAAACACAGTATGTCCTCTCTCCTCAGAACTGCAGCTGCTTCCTCAGCCCCTCCCGTGTGATTTTGAGATTGGGTAGTAGAAATAAAAGAAATAGGAGACAGATAGAAAAGGAAAGAGGCACTGTAGCTTTAAATCTAAAAATTCCATTTTTAAATCTAAAAATTCCCTCACTCTGAAGGCCTGTTTTCTCCAGGCCTGAATTTTTAAAAGGTCCAATATATCTTAGAGTAATCTAAGTTCAGTTAATTACTGCCCATCTACTTTGTTAACTTAAAGAATGTGTTTTTAGACTGATCAAAAGAAGTCTAGAGAAAGATACCATTCAAAACCCAATGGCATTGGTATACACCTGCAATCCCAGTACTTGGGAGGCTGAGGCAGGAGGATCGCAGGTTCACAGCCAGTTTCAGAAACTTAGCAAGGCCCTCCGCAACCTAGTGAAATCCTGTTTCAAAATAAAACATGGTTGGTTGGTGTAGCTCAGAGGTAAGTTTGCTTGGGTTCAATCCCCAGTATCACACACACACACACACACACACACACACACACACACACACACACACCAATGGTATGGGTATAGTCCAAGTGCTATCCACCAACTAGATAAGTCAACTTGAAGGTTCTAAGAAGAACCAGGCCATTGTCACCAGCTCTGTGCTCCATAATCAAAGGAATTAAGTTCATTAGTCTGACACCATTCGGGCACCTCGCATGCTCTGCACTTGGAATGCTTCCTTTGAAATAAGGGCCATGAAACCCCAAGGGCATCCCCCACCCTGGCGATGGCCTGCATTCCCTTGAATGTGCACTCCCTGCTTTCCTAAATAAATCTCAGTCTATGCATTCCCCTCTCTTCCCTACTGAGAACTCCTGCAGACCCTTCACAGACTGGTCTCTTTCTCCATGACAGCTTGTCATCCAGGTGTTCTCTGCCCTCCCTTCCACCTGTGCACAGGCAATGGAGTCTCACCACCTGGCGGGGCTCTCCCTCACCTCACCTGGGAAGGTGCTCTTACGTCACCTCTGCTTTGTTCAAGTCCATACTTGTGACTAACTCTCACGTCTGGATATTTACTGTCTCCTCACATTTTTTCCTTGTGACTTATCAACACTTTATATGTTATCACTCCAGGAGCTGGGCAGAATAATGGCCCCCAAACACCCAAAGATGCCCATGCCTTAATCCTTAATGCTTCTGATTATGTTGCCTTTGTGGCCACAGAGAGTGTAGATGTGGTTAGATTAGAGACCCTGAGATGAGAAACCGATCCTGGATTCTCTAATTGGCCCTGAGTAATCACAGGAGTCCCCGAGAATGAAGGAATGGAAGAAGAACCCAAACTTGTCTCTGGCCTGGAAAATGGGAAGGAGGGGCCATAGGCCCAGAAAGGCAGACAACCTCTCAAAGCCAGAAAAGGCAAAGAAGTGCTTCCTCCTGGAATCTCTAGCACAGAACACACCTCTAGCAAGACCCTGATTTTTAACCCAGTGAGACCTATGTAGAAATGCTAAGCAACAGAACTGTAGAAGAACAAAGTCATGTTGCTTAAGTCACTAAATTTGTGATAATTCATTAACAGCAGCTATAGAAAACCAGTGCAGGCCCTCAATACGTGTAGAGAACTTTGATCAGCTGAAGGTTGAGCAGGAAACAGGGCACCGACACCCTTTCTGGAAAGTTACTTCTATCTTCTCGCTGCTTGGTGTGGCCCGTGGCCCGGCAGCCTCAGCAGTATCCAGGAGCGTATTAGAATAAGAGATGAAGTTGGGTGTGGTGGCGCACGCTTGTAATCCCAGCATTCGGGAGGCCACCCTCAGCTACCTAGTGAGGCCTTCCAAAACTTAGTGAGCCTCTGTTTCAAAATAAAGAATAAAAAATATAGGGCTGAGGGTATAGCTCAGAGGTAGAATGCCCCTGAGTTCAATCCCCAGTACCGCAAAAAAAAAAAAAAAAAAAGAATACGAGATGAAGAGACTCCAGCTGACTTGGAATCTGCATGTTAATGAGATATGCAGAGGACTCAGCTGCACATTAGAGTTTGATGTACTGATCTCTGCATCTGAAAGTGAGCCTAAAAATAGTTGTGTTGATTGATGGCTTTTTCCGGCAGTGGGTCAACATCCGTTTACACTGGTGACAGAATTCCTCAAGCCAAGAGCCAGACTTGCAATCATCTCGACGGATGGCTCTCAAACACGTTCCCCAGCAGAACTTAATTTTAAAGACGTCCTCCCATAAACCCAGTCTATATAAAGATGACAGGGGAACTTCCCAGTTAGGGAGGGTGTAGGTGTGTGGAATCCTACCTGTCTCCTCCCTGGCCACCAGCGCCAGAGTTCACAGTACCACATCTCTTTGAAACCTTCCGGGGTCTACCTCACAGTATGAAAACAGATCCAAAGCTAAATCCTTCTTGATCTATGTAGGGAAAACTAAGACTTAGAGAGGAGAGGAGACTTGCCCCAGACCATAGATACGATTATGAAGTTGGCAGAGGTAAGCCCAGAAGCCCAGAACCTTCTCAGCCTGGCAATCTGCTAACAATCATGTCATCTATTGCACAAACACAAGAATTTTTCTCTTTCAAAATAGTCTCTCTGGGAGGCAGTGGGAGGCAGAACTCTCCTGAGGAGGCCCTATTGCCCATCAAAACTCATTTGGAATGTTTCTGTAGCTACCTGTGGCTAAGTTCAAATGTCCAGTGCTTTTTTCTTTTTAAATCATTATTTAGCTAACTGTTTCCCACAATAGCTCTACACCAGTGGGCCCTGCACTTCTGCTGAGCCTGCACATTCACAGAAGAGCTTGAAACTTGGTGGTGGTGGAGGGTGGGGAAGGGGACCATGACATCTTTGAAAATAGGGAAAATCAGTCATGGCTAAATGTGGTGAGTTCATGAGTGATTATTAGGGAACATATACTCTACCGTTTCACATATCAAGTATGACCAAAGTCTCCTGAGATTAACTCATTTAGGATGAGCCCACTGATAGGAGAGAGATAGGAGATAGCTTTTTTTTTTTTTTTTTGCGGTACTGGGGATTGAACTCAGGGGCATTCTATCTCCGAGCTACACCCCCAGTCCTATTTTTCATTCTTTATTTTGAAACAGTGTCTCACTAAGTTGTGGAGGGCTTCACTAAATAGCTGAGGCTGGCCACAAACCCAGATTCTCCTGTCTCAGCCTCCCAACTACTGGAATTACAAGTGTGTGCCACCATGCCCAGCTGAGAGGTAGCTTTTATTGAACACCTACTGTCTGCCATGATTCTCTAGGATATGTTTGTATACTCTGTGTCATTTGATCTTGGTTGTGGTCTAATGAAAAATAGTCTATTTCCATTACTGTTGTGATGATTGTTTCCATTTCAGAAAAGAAGCAATTGAGACCACACTGGCAACGAAGGAGAATCTTCCTGACTCCAAAGCCTGAGTTCTTTCTATTACTCCTTACTTCTTGGCTAGGTTTATTGGAAAAAACAAGCCCCCTATCTGCCAGAAGCAGAAAAGCTTTCTATCTTCTGAAGACCAGTACCTCTCCCATCATACTCAGAAGTCCAGTAGTAATATGTCATTTGTATTTCTGCCTCCCCAGCTCTGGGAGAATTTCTGCATCCCTAGAGCTTAGCACAGTTATTAGTAGCAGTCATTAAAGGTTAAGCGACTGCTACATTCAAATGTCAGTGTCCCCCCCAAATTTATATGTTGAAATATATCCCCCACTATAGTAGAATGGACGGGTCATGGGAATTTTATTCAGTCATGAAGATCCCACCTGCAGAGATGGGTACTTATACAGAAATTGAAGGGAGCCCGTTGGCACTGTCTGTCATGAGAAGAGATAAAGTCCCTTCTTCCAGCTGTATGAAGTTGCAGCAAAAGGTTCTATCTATGAAGCAGGAAGTGAGTCTTCCCCAGGAACCAAACCTGCTGGCACCTTGATCTTGCAATTCTCAGACTCCAGAACTGTGAGAAATAAATGTTTGTAGTTTATAAACTACCTAGTATATAGGATTTTCTTACAGCAGCCCAAACAGACTAAAAACCAAATAAGTAAACAATAATACTGGCCAATCTTTATTCATTATGTGTTTCTTTCATTTTTTCTGGCCTAAGTACCCTGTTTAATAAAATAATGGATAAATGAATGGAAATTGACATATGGACAGAAAGACAATGGATGGATGGATGGATGGATGGATGGATGGATGGATGGATGATTGGGTGGATGGGTAAATGCTCAGAAAGGAGACAATATACCTTATAATCTGAAGGGTTTTCACCAGAATATTGACTCCAATTGCAATTTCCTCTCCTCACTGTATCTGCCAGTGTAGTCAGCAGAATGGAGAAGCTGGAAATGCTCTCTGGATGGTCTTGATGCAACCATTCTGGGAATTACTGAGTTCTTGTCCAGCAAGTGCATTAAGAATACAGTGTTAGGAGAAAGTTTCATGAAGAAATAACAACTGAATTGCTGGAATCTGTTACAATATGTATAAGTCTTTCTTTAAGTTCTTTTGAATTTTTTTTTCAAGTTCAATTTTTCAGTTGTTTAAAAAGTCCATTATTTATCTATTTCCCATAATAGCTCTAAGGATATAGATTGCAAGGTTAATATTTTATTCATCTCTCTATTTCCACCATGAAACATAGAATCTGAAGTACATACTCTTTTAATAAATGCTAAGTAAAGGAATGAATGAACATGATTACTATCAGAACACATTTGAATATGGAGAGCATGTAAGTTTGTCATTCTGTCAGTGAATGCTAATTACAAGCCTGATGTCCTCAAGTCTCTGTTCTCATCACTGTCTCAGCATTGGGGAATTGAAACAAGAGGATCGCAGGTTCGAGGTCAGCCTCAGCAACTTAGTGAGACTCTCAGCAACCTAGCAAGACCCTGTGTCAAAGTAAAAAATAATAATAATAAAAAAATGACTAGGGGTGTATCTTGCAGGTAGAATGCCCCTGGAATAAATCTCCAGTCACACACACACACACACACACACACACACACACACACTAAATGTAAATCACAGGACAACTTCTCATTGGCCGCATGTGGGGAGACTGAGAAGCCAGGTGTAAGAATAGGTCCACTCACTCAACACTCAACGACTATCTGCAGGCCAATGACGACACGCCAGTGAGTTGTGGCTACTTTGTGAAGATCCTTTCACATCACGTTAAGGATTTTCAACATCATTCCAAGGGCCATATGCAGTTATTGAAGGAGTTTGCCATGTTGGAATCAGAGCTGTGCTGCAAAAAGAGTCACATCTGAGCAAAGGAAAGGAAGAGATTAAGCTGCTGTAACATTAAAAAGTAGATAAATATAAATAAATGTAAATGCTCAGCTATGTTTGTGTCTGATTGGCTCTGTTTTGATTTTAAATCTCAGATATAAGAACCTGGTGTAGCATTCTTGTGTGGTGATGGAGAACTTGAACTTTTAAGTCAAACAAATTTGATTTTGAGTGGTGCCTGCAGCTCTTATTAAGAGTGTGATGTTGGGCAAGGAAGAATCTCTTTGGGTTGCAATGTCCACATCCACAAAATGGGATTCATAATAGTACCACTTAGACAGAATCACAGTGAGAATTAAGTGAGGCAGCAATAAAGCCAGGCATGGTGGCACACATCTGTAATCCCAGCATGTGGGAAACTAAAACAGGAAGATCGCAGGTTCGAGGCCAGACTCAGCAACTTAGTGAGACTCTCAGCAACCTAGCAAGACCCTGTTTCAAAGTAAAAAACAATAATAATAATAAAATGACTAGGGGTGTATCTTGGAGGTAGAATGCTCCTGGATTCAGTCTCTAGTATCACACACACACACACACACACACACACACACACACACACACACACTAAATGTAAATCACACAGGTCTTTGCATGGCACATGGTAACCACTCAGTGAGTTCCAGATAATCAGGCATCATACGTATTCAGGTGAATGGAGCTAGGCATCCATTTCCACCTGATCTGAGACAGGTACTACGCTCGATGTTCAAGCATGCATTTGTTCAATGAGCTTTATTAAGACTCTACCAGGTACCAGGCACTAGCCTAGGAACTGGGACCTGTCTCAATCACTGTGAAGGATCTAAGGTGTACAAAGCAACTTCAAGGAGTGCAGAACACAGAGTAGGAACAAAAGTCTTTGTCTGTGGGGAGCTTCCATTTTAATGACATTGCTTACTTCTCATAACGTGCCTTAGTTTCCCCATCTGTAAGACAGTGATAAGAGCTACAAGAAAGGAATTCGATTACTAAATAGGAAGTAATTCAAAGAGCACTTGGCACAGAGTGGAAATATTAAGGATTTGCTCTTAAAATACAGTCATTATTATTGTTACTATTGTTATAGAGAATATTATCTACCTTTTGCACTCTTGGCAACAGCTACAGAGTGAATTGCAGGGAGTATCGGTGGCTTACAAGGGATTAGCAGTTCTAGAGAAACCAGTAAAGGCAGAGCCAGAATTTAAGCAAAATCCCTGTCCAAAATTGACACTGTTGCTTGCCACAAACATTCCCCAGGTCCCTCCCACCGGCCCTTGAGAAAAATTTATTTTATATACACTGACTAGTATAAACACTTCTATCATAAGCTTCCATTCCAAGAGCTATTCAAGCTCTTAATAAATGGGATTTCCTGGTTTTGCAATCTTGGGAGAGTGACTTAGTAGTACCTTTGGAATTTTGACTCCCAGCCTGACCTCATTAGCCTAGTTTTATAGACCAGGAAAGCTAGACAATGTTGTATCCTATAAAACAAAGAAGGAAGATCTTAGATGGTAGGCAGCTTGCTTCAATTACCCATTTTGGACCATGAAAATCCTTCCTAGTGAGTTTTACTGAATATTTTAATATGAAACGATGAGAGAATTGGGCAGATCTGAGGTATAGGCAGAGACGGCTTGTTTCTGAAAAGTGACTTTTGGAAGTTGGCAATTTGGTATCCTTCCTTCCAGTAATGAATATTCTAGACCTATTCTCTAAAGACAATTTGAAATCCTTTTTAATCTGCAGATTAACACCTGGTCGGAAATTACCTTCTTTCCCTGATAAAAAGGGACAGACAAGACAAAGATCAATATTGTGTGTGGCGGTATTTCTCAAAGAGCTAAGTTCAAAGTCAAAGCTGAAACGTTCAGGCAGGACATATGCAAAGTGCACAAGAGGAAAGTTGAAAGATAAAAAAGAAAAAAAATGGATTAATAAAATCTATGCCAGGGCAGGAAATCAACTCAGGCATATTTTATTTAGGCTTTTGGATTTTATGTTTGGATTGAATTCCAATGGCTTTGAACTTTCTTTTTTAATCCTCTAAAGGTATTGTTTCAAGAACACGGGAGTTTGGTGTGAATACAGGAATTCCGTGAGATGCATTAGTGATTTCAGCTCCCAAGGTTCTAGTTAAAATGTCTGGGTTCTTCTGGTAAATGAGCCTTTTTCCTGCTGCTTCCAATGCACCTGGGAAGCTTTTTCTTTGTACAACTTTATGCTCCTCAGCATGACTGCATCCTACTAGGTTAGAGGTCCAGGTGCGGTGGGGTGGTGGAAGGGCTAGAACTTCCAGCAAGGCTGCATTCAATGCTGCAGCATGCCAGACACGGTAGCCAAGTCTTTCCTCACTGGGTTAGTAGCCCAGCTGTACCTTTCTGAATTTTGAATTTTTTATTGTGAAAAAATATATATATATGTATATATAACATAAAATTTTTAATAATTTTAAGTGTATAACTCAGTGGCATCAGATACATCACATGGTTGTACAAAACCATCATGACCATTCATCTTCAGAACTTTTTCATCATTCCAGCTTAAATTCGACACCCAGCCCAGGATAACTCCCTATTCTTCCTCCTTAGAGTCTGGAAATCGTCATTCTATTTTCTGTCACCATGAATTCAAATATTTTAAGTGCCAAAGTGGAATTACACAATATTCACCTTTTCGTATCAGATTTATTCACTTAGCGTATGTTTAAGGTTCATCCGTGTGGCAACATGTGTGAGGATTTCATTCCATTTTAAAGCTGTATAATATTCCATTGCAAGTATATATATGGATACAGATGTCGATAGAGATGAATATTATCATCTACATACAGACATTGAATTTTGCTTCTTAACCACCTTAGACCAGAAACATGACATTTCATCTGGAAATCTTCGTTCTTGCATCCCCATCAGAGGTGTTCCAGACTTCGCAAATAAAAATCCTGAATATCCAGTTGAATGTGAGGCAAAGAAAACCCCATGTTTAGTATAAGTGTGTCTTATACAACCTTCGTGGTGCATTTATACTGAAGATGATTCAGATTACAAATTAACCTGAAATTTACATTTAACAGGCTGTCCTGCATTTTGTCTGACAGCCCTGTGGTCCACATTTGGTAAAAATCACAAATAAAGAAATTCTTGTCTATTTGGAATCTTAAGTTGCCAGAATTCTTGCTTTTGCACCATATCTTAATCAAAATTAATATAAGGCAAACAACAATTAGGCCACACTTACACACTTCTTCTCTGGCTCAAAGCTTTGTCTGATATAACACACCCTTTCCACAATCCCAGAGTCACCAGCCCTGTCTTCTAGATAAGGAAATTGAGGCTTGTCCAGCCCACACAGATCTCCCAATTACATGCAGGTGGTATTTTAGCAAGAGTTTGACTCAAATCCAACATGCCTGGACTTCAGAACCAGCTCTATTAAAAAATAAAAATGAACTTTAAAGTGTAGTGACAGCCGGGCATGGTGGCACACACTTATAATCCCAGCATTTGGGAGGCTGAGACCAGAGGATCCTGGCTTGCGGCCAGCCTCAGCTACCTAGTGAGGCACTCTGCAACTTAGGGAGACCCTGTTTCAAAATATAGAATAAAAAAAAAAATAGGGCTGGGGGTATAGCTCAGAGGTAGAATGCCCCAGAGTTCAATCCCCAGCACCGCAAAAAAAAAAAAAAAAAAACTAATAAATAAATAAAAATAAAGTGTAGTGACATGGTAGAGAGAATTATGTCATCAAAGTAATTCAAATATAATACCCTGTTTTTATTAAGCAATAAGTGGATCTCTGTCATTGAGCACATGGTAATTGTTGACCGAAATCGTGACAAGACGTTCTGATTCTTGCGCGACTCGGTGTCTGTGTTACTCAAACAATGGGCTTTAATTTTCCACTCTATTTTGACTCTTGAGACAGCCTGCTTAGGGAAAGAGGACGGTGTCTACACCGCTGGATGCTGGCTTCTCTCCTCAGTCCTATCCTGTTAATTTTCTCAAGCACTGACTACAACCTGGCATCGTTTCTTATTTATTTGCTCTATTTTATCAAGGCTAAGATTCCATAACATGAAAGGTGCATTAAGCTATGACATCATCAGTATAAATGTGGGGAAAATAGCTCATCCAAAAAGTTACACAAGGAGACACGAAAATAGCCTTTGTGCGTATGAAGAGATGTCCAATCTCATTTACAGTAAAACAAACATGAATGAACACTATGCCAAGAGTGTTTCTCACCCATCATATAGAAGGAATCCCAAAGCTTGACAATACACGTGTGGATGAGGATGTGGGGAAACAGATGCTCTTACACAGTGCTGGAGTCAGTACAAAAGGACAAATGCAACCCATGCAGAGCAAAAAAAAAAAAAAAAAAAAAAAGGCAATCCTTAAAGCAATGTAAAATATTATCCATCAACCTAGCGATTTCACATCTGGAATTTTACCCCAAGCATACATTTCCAATCATATGAAAATACACAGGCACATGGTTATTCATTGATTTATTAATAACTGAAAATATTAGAAATGGTGTAAATAGCCAAATACAGGATATTAGTTGGATAAACTATGGTGAGCATACTTGATGAAGTACTATGCAGCTGAAAAGAAGCATGAAGAAGAGCTCTAAGAAATAATATCGACTGATTTCCAGAAGGAAATATGAAATGACAAGAGTGAAGTAAAAAAACAAACAAACAAACAAACAAAAAACCCTATAGCGTATTCTAGCTTTGGTGTAAAACAGAAAAAGAAGAAAAGAAACATATATAACCATTAATTAAAAAAAAAAAAAACAGATACATAGGAAGGCTAAAGCAGAGAATACTGAAGTTGGGGAGGAGAAGAGAGCAAAAGGACTTCTGAGGCAAGCTCATTTTTTCCTGGGTTTTTGTGTGAATTTGACTTTCAGAAGTATGTTGATATTCTACATATTTTTTAAAACAAAATAAAATTAGGTTAACAAAGGATGGGAGGGAGGAATAAAAACCTGAAATGGAAAACAAACCAAAATAAACAAGCCCATGTGTATCTGAAATGCACGCATCCTGGGGGTGGGGTGTAACTAATCCGAGTAAGTGGCACCCCACGTGAGCAGGTCCCTTGGTCCTAACTGGTTTGGTCCTAGCAGGTTTGCTCTACCCAGTGGCATGGGCGCTGTGTGCGATTTGGGTTAAGAATGTCATGTGCTGAAAGCAGGAAGGCTCAGAGGTGGCACATGGCTAGGGGCGGGGGTCACTGGGGGCCTGGCCCCCGGGACTATGTATGTACCTGGTCCCCTTCTCTCACTCTCTGCTTCTGCCCACTGTGACTGAGAGTAGCTTTTCTCTGTAATGCATGCTGCCGCCATCATTTCTGCCTTGAAGCTAACCAACTACAGACTGAGTTCCTAACACCATGAGCCAAATAAACCTTTCCTCCTCTAAGCTGTGCTTGTCAAGTACTTTTCACTGAGACAGAAAAAGCTGACGAAAACAATAGAGGAAGCAACTGACAAATGTAATAGGACTGAGCAAATTAGGAATGTGCTGATGATCATGTTGGGATCCAGGGTTCTCACGAAGGAAGAAATATCATTCAAATATAGAGTGAGGGAAGGCAAGAAACAACTGCCAGGGTTAGACTTGGAGGTTTCGGTCATTGTAAACGCATGGTTTCCCAAATGTGTACGCATGTGTATGTGTACATGTGTACATGTGTACATGGGTACAGGGACTTAGTGATGAGCCAGAGACCTCTGCTGTGTCAGTAGAGCTGATTTCTACATTTCTCAGTATTTTGTGAGCCAATTTTTCTTTCTTTCTTTCTTTCTTTTTTTCGGTACTGGGGCATTCTACCTCCGAGCTACACCCCCAGCCCTATTTTTTATTCTTTATTTTGAAACCGAGTCTCACTAAGTTGTGGAGTGCCTCACTAAGTAGCTGAGGCTGGCTGCGAACCTGGATCCTCCAGTCTCAGCCTCCCAAATGCTGGGATTACAAGTGTGCGCCACCATGCCTGGCTCCAATTTTCCAATTCAGCTCTTATTGAAACTAAATTGTATGAATGTTAAGTTGGGTATGGTGGCACAAGTCTGTATTCTCAGTATTTGGGAGGCTGAGACAGGAGGATAGTAGGTTCAATGCTAGCCTCAGCAGCATAGCAAGACCCTGTTTCAAAACATCTTTTTCATTGTCGTTGTTCTCTGGAATGTTCCCTGGGGTAGGGAAGGGAAGGCAGAACCTTTCTTACCATTGTCTCACTAAATCTAGTGCCTAGAATGAGTCTTTCCCAAGGTGGGTGGTTAGTAACTGTATGCCAAATACAGAAAAAGACAGACAAATAAATGACTAATCCTTCTCATTTGAAAGTCCAATGGGATTCCAGATTTGTCACGGTTAAGCCAGGATGAGCAACAAAAGCATCCCAAACTTCTGGCCAAATTTCACTTTAACCGGATGCTCTATGCAGCATCTCCACAGAGCGCCACATATATTCATGGACGGTAACACAGGGCTGGTGTCTCCCAACGTCCCCTGCACCACCGCCAGGAAGACAGGGCACATGGGGCTGCTTTGACGGCTGCCACGTCTCTGTTCCTAGGACAGTATCTGGCCTACAGCAGCCTCTTGACTAATGAAAATGGGATTTCTTCTGGCAGTTCCTCTGCAGAAAATGAAACTGAGCCTTTTTCCTCTTGGATTAGCACCCTGCTCCTCTCATCAGCATTTACAGACACGACCACCCTCCCTTCCTCAACACCCACGGGGACTTCAGATAAGTCAAATGATGTTATTCCCAGGTGGAGGAAAAAGTGGAGGGTCTAAGGTCTAATTACTCAATTACTTTTTTCTTTTCCTCCTCCTCCTCCTTCTTCTCTTCTTCTTCTTCCTCCTCCCCGCCCCCCTCCTCCTCCTCCTCCTCCTCCTCCTCCTCACTTTTGCCTTCACCATGGGGACCAGCAACATTCAGTGTGTGCTGACCGCCAGGTAAGAAGCAACTTCTCAGCTGGGTGTGGTGGTACATGCCTATAATCCCAGTACTTAGGAGTATTATGGGTTTGCAGCCAGCCTCAGCAACTTAGTGAGACCCTGTTTCAAAATTAAAAAGGGCTGGGTGTATAGTTTGGAAGTACAGCACTGCTGGGTTCATTCTCCAATATCAATAAAAAAGAATAAGCAGTTTCTCACACATCCAGCCTTGCCTCACTCCTGCAAAACAATCTCTATTTCCATGAGAAAAAAACTGAGACTCAGAGAAACCAAGTGTCTCTCAATGTTGCATGGATGATAATAGTAAGAGGCTGGGCTCTAATCTGATTTTAACTTTTTACTCAAGGTGATGGTTATAATGTATGAACTTCTGACAATCCACCAAACCAAGATAAAATTGGAGTGTTAGAGAGATACAGGTATTTGTAGTCATAAACCACTGCGATCCAGGGATGTTTGTTACGTGAGCATAACCTGGCCTCTCCTGACCATTGCATGAGGTAAATCCTCCTACTGTCTTCTTGCAGATGAGAAAACAGAGGCATATTAATTAATTTGTCCAAGGTCACACAACTAGTAGGCAGGAATGCCAACATTTGAACCCAGGTGGTCTGAGTGGTAATAAATCTCCTTTTCTTCCTGCTGGTTTACCACCCTGCAGACAATGCTTCTCACTTCCCGGGAGAGCAGAGCAGCTGTCTCTGATGACCACAGGGGAGATATGTGTGTGTGTGTGTGTGTGTGTGTGTGTGTGTGTGTGTCCGTTTGCTGGCACTACCGTAACATATTACTACAAACCTGGTGGGTTCAAACAACAGAAATGTATTTTCTCTCTGCTCTGGAGGTCAGAAGGTCAAAGGTCAGGTGTTGCCGGGTCATACCCAGTTCCTGGTGGTTCCAGGTATTCCTTAGCCACATCACTTAAGCCTCTGCCTCCATCACTACCCGGCCTCTCCTCTCCTTCTCCATGTCTCTCCTCAGTGTGTCTCTTATAAGGACACTTGACATTGGATTAAGGACCCTGGATAATCCTGAAAGATTTCCTCAAGTCAAGATCCTTGATTTAGGTACATTTAACAAAACCCTATTTTGCGTGTTGCTGGGGATTGAACCCAGGGGCATTCTACATCCTACCTCTGATTTATACTACCAGCTCTATTTTACTTTTTTATTTTGAAACAGGGTTTCACTGAGTTGCTGAGGTTGGCCATGAACTTGCAATCCTCCTGTCTCAGTCTCTCAAGCACTGGGTTTACAGGCATATGGCAACATACCCAGCTCAAAGTCCTATTTTTTTTTTAAAGAATCTCATCCTATGGTTCCCAGTGGACACAAAATTTTAGATGACTCTATTGAACCCAGTAAGGGGGTGGATTGTCAGACACCTATCCTGGACACCAACTCTACTGCCTTTCCCAGAAATAGGGAGACCCTTACAATGTACTGAATGCCATGACCCCTCGAATCCCTTTGTAGAATCCCTAGTTCCCCGTGTGGTGGGATTAGGAAGTGAGACTTTGGAAGATAACTAGGTCGTCAGGATAAAAGCACATGATTGGGATTCATGCTCTGATAAAGGGGCCTCTGGAGATCTCTCTCAGTCTCCTTCCACAGTGACGAGCTGGCAGTCTGGCACTGAGAAGAAAGCCCTCACAGGAACCCAACCATGTGGGCACACCGATCCCAGACTTCCCGCCTTCGGTACCGTGACAAATCAATTCATGTTGTTTATAAGACAATCATTGTATGATACTTTGTTTATGGCAGCCCTAACTAACGAAGATGATGCTGAAGCTAATAGAGATTTGAACTGCAAAGGAGTGTAGAATATGGTTTCAAAGTCATACAAAGTTGGGGGTAGGAGGGCCCAGCGTGGGGGAGGAGAAAGAATCAAGATTTGGATTGGCTTCACTCTTAGCTACCCGACAGGGGATGAGCTCACACTGCCTCTGCCCGGGCCCATTTCAACCCCTTCCTATTGTGAGAATACAAGATCTTTTCTATCAAAGGAATCACTTGACTTAGGTTCCATTTTGTAGAACTGCCATTGTGTGACCTTGCACAGGGCTTGTATTCTTGTAAAGATAGCATTTCCTGGAAATTGTGAAGCCAACCCCTCCCCCAGCACCCTCTTCAGCCAATGGCGTAAAGATTATGAGGACACACCCCCACCACTAGGCACAGAGCAGGGTGCTGTAGCACAGAGCAGGGTGCTGAAAATAAAACACTCACCAATTTCCCCCAAGGTTGTCCTTCCTGCATGCCTGACTTTACCCATGGCAGGATCCCTTTTTGCCTTGCCAAGCTGCTTTTGAATATGTGTCTTTTCTTACAACACCATGGAAATTTATTTCTAACATTGTGCTAGGTAAAATTTTGCAGCAATAGGCATATGGGCTCCATATCCTCGGTTTTCTTCCTTCACACTTAAAAGAGAGCGCTAGGCTCTCCCCAGGTAGAGGAAGCAGGACATCTTGCTTTCTGACTGGGGAGGACATACCTGTTTTGTCTACAAAATAGAAGAAACTTGAGTCCTCAAGGACTCAGCCCACAGGCAGCGCATTTGGACAGATTTTCCATTTCCCCAGCGTGGTCTTCACTCTTTCTTGGCCTGTATCCAAGCAAAAGAGTTTACCTACCTTATTTGTCTGCCCCCCCCCCAACATTAGTGTTTGAGCTCTTCTGGGATATGTTAATACACCTCATGCCCCCCTCCCAAGAAAATAAATTTCTTTCTGAGAATTCTTATCTGATCTCTATTAAAAATGCATAGTCCTCTTCTTAATATAACTGACCAGAATATCAGAAATTTCTGATAACCTTACTATGCCTTCACCAGTTCCCTATCCTCCTTGCTGACTCTCACTTCTTCCTACCTGACCCGGTCACAATACGATGACTCCACATCTGAAAATCCCATACCCATGAATTTCTCCCTAATCATTAGGTTTCTTCACTCCCTCTTGAAAGGAAGATGAAAGAAAAGTTTCTGCTATCCCTGGATACCAGTGATTTTGGCAACCTCCTAGATTTGCTAATACCATAACAAGATGGCCGCAAGATGTTACAGAGAGAAAAAGGACTGCTCTAAAACCAAACAGAACCGGGCCCAATATAGGTGTGCATTTGTCTTGCTGAGTAAACATGCAGAGAAAAATTCAATGTTTTGGCACATCCATGCCCTCACTTACAAATGGAGGTAGCAAGACTCGATGGTAAAGTTAGATGAGATCATGGAAAACTTATTGAGCAGCAAAGACTATCCAAACATGCAAGATTGCTGTAATTTTTCAACGCGGGCACTTCCAGTTTCCTCGTACACAAAGTAATTGTTCTATCTTTGTCCAGGACTGCCAACCAACCCTTGTTTTCTTGCTTTGCAAAGCTGTTGACAAGCTCATTGGAAGACAGATGTGGACACTCAGAAACAATGACTTCAAAGGGGAGAGACCAGCGCCGTTATCATGACGAGGCTTGGCATTATTGCAGAAGTACTTCCTTCCTGCCCACCCTCTCCTAACAATTACTTTCAGGTTCCCTTTGCAGAGTGATTATAATCCGATCCCCAATTTGGCTGCCTGTCAAAAGTAATCATCTCCATCGTCTGCAATTATGGGAGCCTGTTGAATCTCTAACATGTGCCTTTGCATGGGGAAAGGAATTAAGCACATCACCAACAGATGTGACCAAAGAAGCAGCATGAAATACTGGGATCTATAATCAACTCTTCCTGATCTACATCCATTAGTGCATTTTACTGTGATACAGACAAAGCCAATTAAAAAATAATAATGAGAGCTGGGCATGGTGGCATGGGCCTAAATCTCAATACTTAGGAGGCTGAGACAAGAGAATCACAGGTTCAAGAACAGCCTCCGCAACACAATAAGCCTCTCAGCAACCTAGGGAGACCCTATTTCAAAACTCAAATAAATAGGACTAAGGGTATAGCTCAGGGGTAGAATGCCACTAGGTTCAATCCTCAGTACCACAAATAATAACAGTAATAATGAAAATGTATTGATACAGAATGAGCAGCCCTAATAAAAAAAATACACAATGCAAAATACTTCAAAACTGGAAACTCGTTGTGAGGACTGACATGACACCACAAGTGGAAAATTCCACCCCTGACCTCACTGTAGTCACGGTGCATGGAAAACATTCATAAAATTACTTTCAGGCAGCCAGGCATGGTGGCGCATGCTTGTAATCCCAGCATTTGGGAGGCTGAGACCCGAGGATCCGGGTTCACGGCCAGCCTCAGTTACCTAGTGAGGCACTCTGCAACTTAGTGAGACCTGGTTTCAAAATAAAGAATAAAAATAGAGCTGGAGGTATAGCTCAAAGGTAGAAAACCCTTGAGTTCAATCCCCAGTACTGCAAAAAAAAAAAAAAAAAAAAAAAAAAAATTACTTTCAGGCTGTATGTGAAACATAAGAGTTTTGTGTTTAGACTTATGATCCATACCCAAGTTTTCTTATTATAGGTATACAAACATTCCAAAATCTGAAATCCAAAACACTTCTGGCCCCAAGCACTTCAGATAAGGGAGACTGAACAATATTCTTCCAGTTTGTCATTCATTATTCCTTCTCATTTCTGTGTAGCTGAGTTCTCCAGAGAAACAGAACCAAACAGAGGAAGGATGGGAGGGAGAGAGAGGAAGAGAGAAAGAGGGACTTATTTTAAGGGATTGGCTCCTGTGATCATGGGTCTAGCCAGTCTAAATTCTGTTGCGTAGGTCAGCAGGCTAAAAACTAGGACAGGGTTTCTATATTGAGACAATTCCTTCTTTCCTGGAGAAACTTCAATTTTTCCTTTTAAGGCCTTCAACAAATTGAATGAGGGTCACTCTCATTTTTTAAGGTAATCTTCTTGACTTAAAGTCAACTGATTATGAACGTTGGGTCTATTTACAAAATTCTATCTACCTTCCCAGCACTACCTAGACTAGTGTTTGGCCAAACGATTGGGCACTATAGCCTAGCCAAGTTGATGCATAAATCTGACCACCACATCCTGTGAGGAAGACTTTTGCAGGCCCATTAATATGAGGAAATTGAGAGTCCTGAAAGTTGGATAATGTATCCAACAGAAGATGGAATTTGGCCCCAGAGGAAGGGCACTAATGCCCAACTCTCTCCACTCCATCGCAGTATGCTCTGAAGAGACATCCCAATTTGTAAAATAGGACAACTACAAAAACATTCCTAGGAAAAACGTGGCTAACAAGATCTCACTTAATTCCCAAATGAGAAATTATTAGAGGAATAAAAAGAGTGTGCCCAATGTATTAGTTGGCTTTCATCACTATAACAAAATACTGGAGGCAATTAATTTATAAACAGAAAAGGTTTACTTTGGCTTATGGTTTGGGAGAGTCCAGTCCAAGATATAGTGGCCCTATTTCGTTGGATCTGTGTCGAGGTAGTACATCATAGGGACAGGGACGCGTGGCAGAGCAAACCACCCACCTCCTGAGCCAGGAAGCAAAAAGAGTAAAAGGTAGAGAAAGAAACCAGGTCTCACAATACCCTTGGAGGGCATGTCTCCAATTACCCAAGGACCTCGAACTTGGGCTCCTCTCCTCAAGATTCAGCACCTTTCAATTCTTAACCATCGGCCTTCGGTGGACATTTATCCAATCCTTAGCTACTGCGATTGCAATGACTGTGCTTAGTCTTCCTACCCAAAATTCAGTCTCCCAACCAGCAGCACTGACATCACCTTGGGGCTTGTTAGAAATGCCAGATCCCAGTCTCTACGTAGACCTGATCAGTCACAACTTCCTAGCAAGAGCCTCGGGTGGATTCTTTTTCTTAACTGTATAACAAATTACCATCCATGTAGTGACTGAAACAACACCTATTTATGAGCTCTCAGTTCTATAGATCAGAGCTGGGGGTAGGGTGGGGTGGTGCTGGGTGGGTTCTGTACTCAGAGTCTTAAAAGTATGAAATCAGAGTGTGGATCAGGTTGGGTTCTGGTCTGAAGATCCTGCAGAAGAACTGGCGTCAAGCTCACAGAAGTCATTGGCAGAATTTATTTTTCATTGACATCGCAGGACTGAGATCCTGTTTTCTTTGCCAGCTGTGGCTCACTCTTGGCTCCTAGCCACGGCCCCCATTCCTTCTTATGCGGCATCCTCCATGTTCAAAATCACGAAGCACATTGAGTGCACCAGCTTCAGATCTTCTTTGGCTTCAAATCTCTCTGACACTGCCTGTTGCCACCAGTTGGAGGAAGCTCTGCTGGTAAGGGCCTGCATGGTCAGGTCACCCCCACCCCGGATCATTTCCCTCCTGTCATGATGTATCATAGAATGTGACCTTGCTAGAGTGATAGCTCACCACATTCCCAGGCTCCAAGGATAAGGGAGGGAGGCCTGTGGGAGTCCAGGTTATCTTTGAGTTCTGCCTACTGCATCTGTGATTCCCATGAGAACTTGTAAAGCACTATTTTAAGTGTTCAGAATCATGGATTCATTCATGTTGTCAGTTCTTAAAAATGTATGGCACAAGAAACCTGTACGACACCATCAGGTTGCAAATATAGCTCCTTTGAGGTTACACTCGTGTGTATATGGTCTTATTAAATTCTCCAAACAGCCTAGGTGCAGTGGGGAATGCCTCTGGAGGATGAAGAAGCTGAGACTCAGAGACCCTCCGTGTCCTGCCCAAGGTTATATGTAGTGCACTAAACAGCTGCTAGTTGAACCCAAACTCCCGATTGAGAGTCAAGCATGTTTCCTACCTCTTTCCTTCCTCCAAACATCATTTTTACTCATTTCAAGAGGTCAGTCTTAGTAGATTGTTAAGAAAGCAACTCTGGTGTTAAGTTCGTTTTTACTGAAGCATGGGAAATTGATAGAATGACTCATAAGTTGGTTTGGTAATTATCGAGGCACATGAGATAGGCTTGCTCATCGGCGAACAAGAACAACTGAAATGGCTATCTTCACTGGTGTGGATGTCAACAGTCAGACAGCAGCTGGGTGCTCCAGGAGCTGGTGGCATTGGTGACTGTCACTGTGTCTAGGAGGCTCGGAGTAGTGTGTGATTTGAACAAATGGCACTTAACTTTCGAGGAGATATTCTTGGGTCTGGACCTGTTCCTCTGAAATGCCCCAAGTCACACCCTGGGGGCCACGCAGGCGTTCTGGAAGGAAGAGGACATGGGTTCCAGACCTGGCATCAGCAGCCTTCATTGAGAACATCACGTACTAGCTCTGATCCTCAGATAATGGGAAACCTTGATTGAATTAAGTAACTGTATGACCCTCTGTTCAAGGACACCTCCCTAGAAACAACAGGGAGGCAAGAGGGGCCCCTGCAAGGACAGTCCGATACCTGGATACCATTTCCTGCAAACAGTGCTCAGCTCTGGCGGTTCCAGGCTCATTTGTTGGTGCACAGGGCTGGTGATGGGGGGCTGGATCTAAGCGCAAAAGCCAGGAAAGATGGTGGCATCAGAGTTGGCCAAGAAGTGGCCGGGAGGAGCTCTGTGTTGACAACTTTCTGCACAGTCCCATTTCGTGCCTGGAGGGCAACTAGGTTTAGTAATGGCATGAACCCCTCCCAGCTAGGAGGCTCCAGTCCTTCTGAGAGCCAGATCCTCCTCTCTACCATCAGCCACTTTCTCCTTCGACATATTAATAGTTCAATGGAAAACTCTTGGGGACCCGGTTCTGAAGCCTAGTGAGTCATGTCATCAAGTTAAGTGATGCCACCTGCATACTTTGCTTCATCGGGGAGACTTGTAAACAGTCTGAGCAGCTGGCCACCAGATGCCAGTCTCCACCCTCTAAGTTGTGTTGGCACCTCACAGTTGGGATAATTTAATGGTCAATCCTCAGTAGAGTTGGTACTTAGTTACCTCCAGGTTGGACTTTTTTCTTATGTGGCATTTAAATCCAGGAGAATAGAAGACTTAACAAACAGAGAGTAAAGGTAACTCAGAAAAATAGTCCCAAGGTCAGGGCATAGTGTTCTTATAACTCTCTGGAGCCCCATTGTTTTCAGCCTCTACCCCTTCCCCTGCTCTGTGCAATTGCTGATTGGCTATGTCAGTATTGATTGGTTTTGCCTGTTCTAGAGTTTCATATAATTGAATCATTACAGTAGATTTTTGGTTTGTATTTTGTTTTTAGTGGTTTTAATTCATCCATGTAACATATCGCAGATAGCAGTCTTTTTTTCTGAGTAGTATTCCACTGGAGGTATTTGCCCCAATTTGTTTATTCATTCACCCGAATGATGAATATTTGGGCTAAGTCCAGTTTTATTGCTAAACATTGTTATGTAGAGATATGATATAGATATATTTCTAATTGTCAATTCACTTATAGAAGAATCTTTTTATTTCTAGTTTGTTTTGCTATCATGAGCTAGGCTGATATGAATATTTTTATATTAACATCTTGTAGACATATTCTTTCATTTATCTTAGGTTTAAGAAAAAAGCTTAAGAATAGAATTGCTGGGCTTTGTGATAAGGGTATGATTTTAACTTTACGTGAGAGTGCCAGAAAGTTCTCTATTGTGGCTGTATCATTTAAATTTCCACAAGTAATGCTCAGGAGTTCTAGTTGCTCCATTTGCTTGTCAACTCTTGGCATTATCAGTCTTTTACATTTTAGCCAAGATAGGAGATATGTAGTGTTACTTCACAATGTTTTTAGTTTGCAATTCCCTGATGGCATGAACATTTAAGATATTTTAAGAATGGAAGAAAGAAGACCTGGACTCAGGAGCAAAGAGAGAAGGCTAATGGGTAGAGTTTCCATATACTCTAACGTACCTAAAATAGTCCTCGTTTATACCTAGTGTCCTGGTGTTCTTAACAATAGCACCATATTTTAGCCTGGTTGGGTTGCCATAACAAAGTTCCATAGACTGAGTAACTTAGACAACAGGAATTTGTTTTCCACAGTTCTGGAAGCTAGGAAGTGCAAGATTCAGGTGCCAGCTGATGTGGTTCCCTAATGAAGGCTCTCTTCTCACTTTGCTGATGGCTGCTTCCTCTCTGGGTCCTCACAGGTCAAAAAACAAAAGAGGAAGCAAGCTTTCTAGTGTTTCTTTTTATGAAGGCACTAATTCCATCGTAATGATCCATCCTTATGGCCTCATCTAAACTTCATTATCTCACCAAGATTCCCATCTCCAAACTGGGCATGGTGGTACCCTCCTGTAATCCCAGTATTTGGAAGGCTGTGACAGGAGGATCCTAGGTTCAAGGCCAGCCTCAGCAACTTAGTGAAACCCTGTTTCAACATGAAAAATAAAATACAGTTGTGGGGTGTGGCTCAGAGGAAGAATTCCCCAGGGTTGCATCCCTTATACCACCAAAAAAGAAAAAAGAAATTCCATCCCACAGTAGGAGTTAAGACTTCAACATAGGAATTTGGGGGCCGACACAATTTAATCAATTATAATTCTATCATGGCAAATTTGGATTTAATTGTGCTGTTTAATGTGTGCACTAATCAGCTTTTCAATTGTCATAATTAAAATACTTGAGACAGGTTAACTTGTGGAGGAAAAAAAGATGTCTTTTACTTACCATTCTGGAGGTGAGAGGGCATGGTACTAGCATTGGATTGGCTCATGTGAGGACCTCGTGGCAGATGTAGAATCTGTTTGGGAAGGAGGATCAAATGGGGAGGTAGAAGAGAGAGAAGCAGAGGCTAGGTTTATTCTTTCTTTCTTTTCTTTTTTTCTTTCTTTCTTTTTTTTTTTTTTTTTTTTGGTACTGGGGATTGAACTTAGGGGCATTCTACCTCCAAGCTATACCCCCAGCCCTATTTTTTCTTCTTTATTTTGAAACAGGGTCTCACTAAGTTGCGGAGTGCCTCACTAGGTAGCTGAGGCTGACTGCGAACCCAGATCCTCGGGTCTCAGCCTCCCAAATGCTGGGATCACAAGCGTGCGCCACCACGCCCAGCTCAGGTTTATTCTTTCTTATAACCATCTTCTCTTTGGAATTATCAAGGGATGGCACAAAAACTACATTAAGCTCTTTCAAGAACATAAGGATCCCCAGAAAGTCTCTACTTCTTAAAGTTCTTGCCCCTTCCCAATGCCACCATCCTGAAAACAAAGACCTTCTAACATGTGTACTCATAGAGGATACCCAGACCGCATCCAGACCGTCTTTGCCTCCACTCCTCTCAAAATCTTCCATAAATCCACATTACCAATCTGTGTGTTTGAGGTTAGATTTGAGTTTATAAGTCACGTCCCAGGAATAGAATTTATCCAACAAAACTTCATCATATTTATGCCACAATTATTGTAAATTTTGATAATATTAAAAATTATTATGCCAGCTGGGCATGATGGTGCATATTCCCAGTACTTGGGAGGCTTAGACAGCAGTATTGCAGGTTTGAGGGCAGCCTCAGCAAAGTAGAGACTCTCAGCAATCTAGTGAAACAAAAAATAAAAAAAGGACTGGGGGTGTAGCTCGGAGGCAGAATGCCCCTGGGTTGAATCCCTACTACAAAAAAAAGAAAAGAAAAAAGTATACACTATTATATGCCTTATGTTATCGAACAATTAACTTTCCTCCAAATATAGTGTAGTATTTTTGGTTTGAAGAATGAAACTTACAGCATGAAAATATGATGCAAATTCAAAGAACCACTCTTATCAATGAAAACATGTTATGTCAAGCCTCAGCTAATTCTAAAATAAATGTGAAGATTTATCCTCACAGGTCCATATAACATTGTACTTTGACCTTTTGTGAAGTGAAAGAATCATGCTCCATAATCAGGTCTGAGTTTCTCTGTGAAAGATAAATAAATGTTGAGCCAAAGATTCTTCCATCCCTGAAACCAAATCCAAACAAAAAATGTTTTCTTGACTTTCTTCCCATTTCCTCTTTCATTCTGGCAATAAACTACGATCAGAATGTAATCATTTCAATCTCTCATAGTCTCTCTCTCTCCTTGTCCAGATTCACATTATGCTGACATCCTGTCCCAACCATTGTATCTGGTAGCACTAAATAACTGTTTGAAAATGGATAAAAACAGACACATGTAGCTTAAATATGCTTCGTAAGTCTGACTACATTTTTCACAGCATAAACTTTCCAGTGGTCTCACCCGTATGCGGCTTCATTTGGCAACTTTTTCATAGGTACATAAACACATGATATTATGTGAGATACCCCATGATCTCAGCCCTTGGAGAAAGTCATACTGTAGTACAGAAAAGCTATATTATGCATGAAGCACTATGACATCAAGCAGAAAGTGGTAAGTATCCTGTGAGTGAGATAAACTACTGCAGCTTGAAAGAATTGAGTGTCCTTGTAAGTAATGCTGTACTCTGCCAAGAGAGCTATGCAAGCACGAATTAGTAGCCAAGTGAGGAATAAAGCCAGCTTTTATTAATAGCTGAGAGAGTGCCCACTAATACCACCCTCTGGCTGGGGATAAGAAAAGCCAATCTCTGAGCACAGTGTACAAGCCTAAAGCTTAAGCTTCAAAGTAGAAGTCAGCATTGCTACTCTCAGTCTACTAGCCTCAAATCTGTAAAGCCAATACTGAGCTCAACGTCTCCCTCAACTGCACACACCAAAAACCTACAATGGAACGCAAGAGTGGTGAGCTCACCCCATGGAGAGATGCTTTGCCAGTACCTGTATGAAAACAGGAAGTTGAAAGTTCATCACACCTGGAGATAAGAAGAAAGAGATAGACAAGAAGATTGTCCACCCTGAGAAAGTAGATAATTTCTTGGTCTAACACAGACGAGGAAGAGAATTCAGTCAGAGAAACCCTAAACCTTCTATGGTCCCTGCATTTCAGCCTTGGACCAACAAAACTACAACTCCTTCTGTCTTCCAGGGGAACTTGAAAAGGAAAAGAAAGTTATGAAAAAAGAGAAACAGTAGTATTATCTTTCTTTTCTGCAGGCAGAAGATGAGGCATGAGCAGGGGCATAGGAATGTTCTCCCTCTCCCCATGAGTATCATTACCTTAGAATGAACAGCCTCTTCCTAAACATGCTTCGCACAATCTTACTGCCATAACGTGTGTCTCAGAATAAGCATTCTCCAAATACAAATTCTGAATCAAGTATTTCTTTGGAAAACACGGAGTCTTTTTACCTTAGTAGAAGATCAGATGTACCCATGATACCAGTTTTTCATGCCTTCCTCGATCTGGCCCCTATGGTTTGAGTGTGTCCCTTAAAGGTTCTTGTTCTGGAAGCTTGATCCCAGACCTTTAAGAGAGCGCCCAGTGGAAGACAGTTAAGTCACTGGGGATATCACCATCAGAAGAGATTTATGAAGTTCTAATGGGAAGCCAGTGAGTTCTTGTGCGAAGGGCTTGTTATAAGGAGATTCTAGCCCCACCCACTTGGTCCTTTCTGCACACACTCACTCCCTTTGGTTTCTCCACCATACTGTGATGTAGCCTGGAACTCTTACCAGGACACTGGTAGCATGCTGTGTGGACCTCCAACCACCAGAATCACAAGCCAAATAAATCACTTTACCTTATGAAATATCCAGCCTCAGGTATTTTGTTATAGCAACTAAAAACAGACTAGGATACCATGACTTTGGTTAGACTCCCACAATGACTCTGAACTTAAGCATGAGACTTGCTTGGGCTAATCACTCAACAGCAAACTTGACACAAGCAAAGACTTGCACAACTACTTGGATAATCCTATGTCTTCTCTTGGACTCTGGTGACTGCCTGAGGACATGTCCAGAGTATCTATCTGGATAATGAGACCCATGAAGCCAAGCCAGTTGCCCCAGCTAATGCCAGCACAGATCCACTGATAGTAGAAGACAGCTAGACAGATGAGTCAGCTTCAGAGAGGACCAGAATGGCCTAGCCTAGCACAGTCAAGATGAACAGAACTGTGCAGACAGCCCACACATTTATGAGAAATAATAAATGGTTATTATTATAAGTCACTATGTTTGGGGGAATTTTTAAACATAGAAATAGTTTATAGATGTCACCTTCTTGGAGATTCCCACATATAACTAGTATCATCCAAACTTATTTTATCATGTGTTCCTTTTGATAGATCATTTCAAGGTATGGTCCCACAGACAAAACTTCAGAGAAACACTGGGATAAAAAAATTGCAATAATAAAAGTGCCCCAGGATGCCAATTTTAGTGTTATAATAAAGAATATTCAAGATTTGATGATGGGATAATTTGGGAAAGAAGAGAAAATAAAACCAATAACATATGTTGAAAATCCTAGGCACTTGTGAGGATTGTGGTATTAATGATGAAACTAGGCAACTCAGGAAGAGTGGATTTGAGGGAAAATGGTTTGCTTTAGGAATATTAATATTAAACCTGAAGGGAATGCACTCTCTCCTGGAAGTGAGAGCCAACAGGCATTAAAAAGAGATCATGCCAAGGGCGAGGCTGGATCAGTCCTCTGGATTCTCGGTGGTGACTAAGTGACTCATGGAAGGAGATCCTGCAGAGTCTGCTCAAGGGCCTCGTAGGATGCTGCAGAACGCTGTGATAGAGGTGACCACATATTCAGAGGCCAAGGCTGAGAAAGTGACTTACCAAGGCTGAGAGCAGAGTTGAGACGAACTCCAACTATTGGGTTCTTTATCACCTTACCATACCGCACGTGAGTTATGTATTGGCTATCAGTTATTTATTGGCTATCAACTTGCTGGAGGTCCACCAATCAATTTGGCAACCTAATTGAAATCACGTTGCATGAAGAGCTGTTGAAGCCAGAATCATTGAACTTGAACCAAGAAAGATGAAGTTAGAGGGGAGTGGAGGAGGCCGAGAGTTGCCCTTGGGTATTTGAATGGTTCTTCTATGTGGAAAATAGAGCAGAGGTGTTCGCTGATGCTCAGAGAGTTATTTCAATGCCTTCTGAAGCCAGGGCTCCCTTTCCCTGGGAATAGTGGAGCAGAAGTGCCGTAGCCCTCTGCCCAGGCTGTGCAGAGGATCATGAACAAAGTGAGAGCATGAGTTAGAACATTTTTTAAGTCTTCTTCTAAGCCTATGGAAGAGTGTACAAATAGATCTCTTTTAGTCTCCTTCTCTAGTTTTTAACTATCTGCAATAAGCATATCTGCTGCCCTAAATCATCAAAAAAGTAAAAAGTCATATTTGCTCACGGTATCAGGCAGCTTTCTATTATTATAGCAAAATACCTGAGAAAATCAAGATATACAGAGAAAAAGGTTATTCAGGTTCACAGTTTGGGAGGTTTCAGTCCATGATCAATTTGCTCAAGTTTTTTGAAGCTTGTGGCAAAGCAGCAAATCATGGTAGAAGCATGTGACAGAGAAATTGCTTACCTAATGACCAGAGAGCAAAAAGAAAGAGGAGGAGAAAGAGGAAGGGTCTGGGGTCCTGTAATCTCAGATGGGGGACTGCCTCCAAGGACCTAAAGATTTGACACTAGGCCCTACCCCTTAACATTTTCACCACTTCTCAACAGTGCTGCCTTAGGGACCAAGCTCTTAACACATGGGAGACACTCAAGAGTCAAACAATAGCATGCTCCATGATCAAAGTCCAGGAGGGGTGAGTCAGAGATTGCAAACACATAGAAAGGACTCACTCCCTTCTGTGTCTTCAGTGCCCAGCATTAACAAGCACGCAGTAGGCATCTGTGTATTGTGGGCTCACTGAGCAGGGTCAGCACCTCCTAAGTGGTCTTGCCTTGGTCTTCCCCCACCACTCTGAATCAAGATTGCTTCAGTTAATCTCCCTTCTCCAAGAAGGAGAAGAAGCTCCCCAATGCAGTGTGTTTCTCTTTTGGCCTCTTCCTTAATGTCCTCACGTGATTGCTAGAACTCAACAAAGGCTTCATTATAAAATCCAGATGAAGCCACCTGGGTTTCAAGATATAATTTGAAACTTGGCTGCTACACGCAAGGAGAAAGAATGAAGTTATCCATCAGACCGCAGAGTTTAATATATGAAAAATGTTCGAGCTTTATAATTACATTCAGATAGGGACGTACATGCTTTCCAAAAATAACGACCTGATATAGTTTAGAGCATCCCTCAGAAGTCATATGTACTCATCTCAAATATCCATCTTGCAATCAGGGCTAAGGAAAATGCACAGCTTGAGCATCTGGCATGAAAAATAGGTTTTCAGCAGCATGTAAGAGCTTGGATTTCTGGAACCAGACAGGCTAGGTTCAAATCTCAGTTAGCTTCTTACTGACTTTGTGACTGTGAGCTAGTCACATACCCTCTCTATGCAGCAGATTCTCCATATGTAAAATGCAGACACTCTTAGTATCTGCCTCACAGGACCACTGAGAGATTAAAATGAATGAATACGATTGTTGTGCACCTAAAACAGTGTCCAGTACACAGTTAACGTTCAGTGAATGATTGCAATTCTTGTCACTGTTGCTTTAGAATGGCAGAAGAGAAAAGGGTCTAACCTTTTCAAAAGGATTTGTGGAGCCGGGCGTGGTGGTAATCCCAGCATTTGGAAGGCTGAGACTGGAGGATACGGGTTCTCGGCCAGCCTCCGCTACCTAGTGAGGCACTCCGCAACTTAGTGAGACCCTGTTTCAAAATAAAGAATAAAAAATAGAACTGGGGGTTTGGAGGCAGAATGTCCCTGAGTTCAATCCCCAGTACCACAAAAAAAAAAAAAAAAAAAAAAAGGGTTTGTGGAGTGAAGTTGAAATGTTCCAAGTAGCTGAGGTAGAATGAGGTAGAAACAAAGATGTAGGAACTAGGACCTTCTGTACCTCTGTTTAGAGAAGTTCAAAGCCAGTAGGAAAAACACATGGCCTGCAAGGGGAACAATTTTAGATAAACTCTTGCTCAACGAGCATTAATGGGACATTTACCCCATTTCTACTGAGGAACAGCCTGAAATAGTCAATGTCAGAACACAGTGAAACAATGTTTGGGAAAATGGAGTTTACAAGAGTTAAATGTTAAGGAGAGGACTTAGCTGGCCACTTGAAGTTTATAACTTCTTTCATTCTTTGATCTGAAGGTTGCTTATAAAATCTGACCGCAACTCATGGGATGATTTTCTTAATCCAATTACAAATTTTTAAAAGGTGGGGAGTAAATTTTGCTTTTATTATCCACATCTCTTACTAATCTTTCCATGGCTTTGGATTTATTTAGCCCATTCGTAAATAACACATAAACTTTATACTAAAGTCCCCATGGCTGGCATGTGATTGGTTTATCTTTGGAAGAGCAAGAAAATGGAGATTTATGGTACTGTAAAAATGGTTATCAAGGGGCACAAAGTTTCAGTTATACAAGACAAACAAGTCCTAGATATTTGCTATAAAATATAGTAACCTATGGTAAACAATTCTTTACCATGTATTTTAAAATTTTCAAGAATATATAGGTCTTATCTTGTAATCACTATTATTATTAATTATTATAATTATTATTATTATTGGTATTGCTAAGTTGCTTCAGGTCTTCTCTAGCCTTGATCCTCCTGTCTTAGCCTCCCAAACTCTAGGATTATAGGAATGCATCACAATGCCTGGCCTCTTAAGTTGTGTTTTTATCACAAAATACTGATAGGCAAATTAAGGGAGTGGGAGTAATCTTTTGGAGGAGATGGATATGTTTAAAACACAGAATGTGACAATAGATTCACAGTATATACTTACCTTCAAACTCACCAAGTTGTATACATTAAATATGCAGAGCTTCTTGTATGTCATCAATACCTCAGTAAGGTGTTTTTTAAAACTAGCTACCATAGCCAGGCATGGTGACACATGCCTGTAATCCCAGTACTTGAGAGGCTAAGATAGGAAGAATCCAAGTTCGAGACCAGCCTCAACAACAGCGAGAACTTGCTTCAAAATAAAAATATGGCTGAGGTGTAGCTTCAAAGTAGAATGCCTCTAGTTTCAACCTTCAGTACCAAAAAGAAAAAAATAGATATCATGTATTGAGTAGATATTATTGTGTTGGACCATTTGTGTGTGTGTGTGTGTGTGTGTGTTATATTCATCTAAGAATCTTTTTAGGTAGCTGTATTAGTAAGAGCAATTGGCAGTAGCTAACTCTGATGAACACACCCCAAATTCAAAGAGGAGCATAGTATATGCTTGTATGCTATTCAGCAATGTCTGATGTAGGTCAGGCAGCTCTCCTGAGCAGCAATCTGCTAAGGGATGCCTCGAGTTTGAGGTTCCTACACCTGCTCTGGGCAGAGGAGAGAGATAGGATGGAGCAGGTACACCAGCTCTTTGCTCCCTCCACCCAAAAGTACCAATGCAATATGAGACTTCTACTCATAAGGCGTCTGCTCATATTGCATTGGCCAGAAATCCATCTCCTCATCAACTTCCCTGCAAGGAAGGCTGGGAAATGCAGAGGACCATGTAGATATCAGTAAAGACTAAAAGAAATCAGTGAAGATGGTTTACCTTCTGACCACCAAGCATCTGCTTCCTTGCCTCTTTCCAAACACAGAGCACGCCCATTTGTGTCCCAAAGGAAACAACCTCGAATCCCGTCTGATCAAAGGCCAGGGTCTCTGCCTTGTGTGAAAGTCTCTGCATAGGTCTGGACATGACCAGTGACCTACGAACTAAAATGGAAGTGATCTATGAACAAAACA